>MQRK01253803.1:6767-27915 GCA_001938485.1 Girardia tigrina
TAATTTTGTCTTCATATTATTTTTAATACACGAAAAACTAAATTAGTATATCAATACCCCAACATTTGTAAAAATCAAGGCATAATATTTTATAAACTTTAGTAACTTTGTAACTTTTTTTAAATACTTTTAATATAAAATCCTGAATACGCATTATTAACCATATATCATTTAACAATATACTATCTCGTTCTCTCAACGATATACTTTCATAGAAACACATTTAAAAGTTGGAATCCTAACCTGCAAACTGCTTATTTATTTTTGACCTTAATTTGTAAATTTGTTATTATAAAATACAATTTTAAAATCGAAATCGTCTGGATCATTCAATTTATTGTAAAGAGTATTAAAATTGAATAAAGTTGAAGTAAAATTAATTATGAGAAAAGTTTTTTTTCCTATCACCAGGGCCTTTTAAATTTTAGTTTAGCTTCCTTAAGGACTAAAATCATCAATATTTTTGTAAACCTCAACATTTCTGTAGTTTTTATAAATGTATTTTTTATACTTTACTTCTTCTAAATTTCAAGATTTAATTTCTAATGAATTAAAATAGAGAAATCCTATCTTTATTTTATAAAGTTATTATTTACAATAATATTTACACTTTACTTCAATATATATTTACTTTAATATATATTTTTTTTAATAAATATTTACTTTAAATATACCCAAATTACATGACCTTTTACAATAATATTGAATTTTCAAAAATAATTAAGAATTATTAAGAATCTAGTTTTTAAAAGATGCAATCATGATTATCATCCTAACTACTAATTAAAAAAATTAATAAAAATAAATACTAAATTTTTTATGTAAAATTGAGAAAAATGTATACGGAAAGCTACTTTTACTAAGTTATAGTGTTAAGGAAATTGGAATCAGGTATTTAATTAAAAAATATAATTTTTATTAAATTATCATGACAGAGAGCAAAAACGAGAGAAAATCCGTGACAAAAATAACCTAAAAATTATGTTTTGTTGAATAATTTAAATGAAACTGCAGACTAGTTTCCACGATTTTTTAAAAATTATTAAAAATGGACACATATCTATGCATTATTGGGTACACAGATTTAAAAGATTGTTTATATAAAATTAAAATATTGTGTATAAAGAACAGAAATACGTAATATAAAAATAGTTAATTTAGATTGATAATTGATTTTAAATGTTAAACTGAAACTGATTAATGTGGATTAAGATTTTAAAATAATGGTTTACATGATAAAATAACATGACAAAAAATATCAATTATAAATGACATATACTGAATTATAAAATGAAAATTCACAATGTAAAGGTAAAAATATTTAAATTGAAAATGAAATTTATCTATACAAATTAAATTTCCATATAAGAATAATCAAATCCAAAATGACTAAATATATTTTATTTATTTATAAACAAGAAATGAAAATTATCAATTTAAAAGTAACAAAATATAAATGAAACTTCACCATCAAAATAAAAATTTCATTTTCATGGAAAAAATTATTCCGAATTACAAAATAATAAAAATCAAATTTGTTGATAAATAAAATTTGTTTAAATAAACCAATTCATTATTTATTAGACCTCCATTAAAAATGCCGAGAAGCAGCACAACAATATACGTTGGAAATATTCCCGAAGATTTACGGTAATTAAATTTATTTTTCATTGTTTCTTCTGCTATATTTCTACTATTACTAATCGACTAATAATAACTGAGATCAACGACGGTATAATTGGTTTTATCAATCTATCATCATTTATATATTTCAATATGTATCGTGCTATATTATAAAAACAAATTCAAAATTTAAATTTTTATGATCGATAAAATGTATTTTTTAACCATAACAAATGAAATTATTTCGAAGAAATCGATAATGTAGGTAACCAGACAAAATAATCCTAATTATTACGACTGAATTGATTGAGAAAGATCGGAGAAGTATTTCCTCACTGATTTAGAAATAATCTGACGATTCACTATTGTTTAATATCCAGAATGTTCTTTAAATGGTCACAGTTGTCGATTAACTTCAATTTAGTGTTAAAAACATTGAGGGGAATTTCTAATATTAATAGCGTCAGAGATGTATCGAGTTGATTAATGGGGCTATCTAGTCCACATAGTCACTCTAGGGAGTCACATACGGTTCGTGTTATCGACATTAGGGAAATACAACAAAAATAGTTTCGTTCATATTTTCACTGAAACGTTAAACATTTAGACAAATTGAGAACCTGCCAGCATTGGTCGTTTTTAGGGGCTTTCTGACGTCGAGTTTCATTATAATTTGACACATTTTGACTTTTCGGGGTAACAGAAAATCGCGTACTAAGACGAGATGTCTTGTCCCAGACTAGGACATTTTTACTGGACTTTACCTCCCCATATTTGTTATGAATTTTTATTCAATATATGTATCATACAGTGATGTCTATTTAATTATATCATGAATCCATTTGATAATAAATCCATGTCTACAATTGAAAGAAATATAAAATTTAACCAATCAAAATGTTAATTTAAGAATCATACTTACTCAAATGTCCATTTGAGAATAGAAAATATAAGAAATAATATTTTCTACCACTTAACACACACAATATTAGGACCATTTGTTAATATAATGTCCATTTAACAATATAAAATTTTGTATGTTTTTAAATAAATTTTTCAATTAATCAAAGTATTTAATAAAATTTTCAATCAAAATATTTTAATAATTTTATTTAAAATTACAAAAATCATATTTTTTTTCAAAAAATTCTTTTAAAAATTGCAAAAGTAAAAATACAAAAAAATAATAAATATTTTTAGAAATTTAATTTTTGTTTTCAATAAAAAAATTTGACATTGAAAAAAATTTCATAAATCTTATAATTTTAAATATAAAGCATAATTTAAATAATTTAATGTAAAAAATGTAAATGAATAAAAGAATATACAAAAACTATATTTAAATTACATTTAAATTAACAAATGTCGAAAAGAAATTATTTATTATATTAATTAACAGATATCAAAAAAATATTTACCTTCCATTAGTTATAAATGTAGACCCCCAAAATCCATGATATAACAAGATTCGTTATTAATAAATGGATACTTGTTATTAACGAATGGACCTCACTGTATTCACTAAATCCAGAATATAGGACCAAAATAAATTCTCAGATAAGGTTAAAGAATAATGAATTTGTTTAATAAATTATATGCTTAAAAGATATTTATGTATATATATTTAAAAAATAAACGAAAATAAATATTTAAAAAAATCAGATTACGAAATTTCTAACCTTAATAAAATTGACTAATTTTAATTATCAAATAATATAATAGTTGAAGATCTTTTAAAAATTGCATTTATTATATGAATTTAATTTACACATACTCACACAAACATATATACATATGCTAAGACCAAAACATACATTTTTTGGACATTTAAAAACATGCTGTGTTTATATTTAATTTCACTTTTAATATTTAATTTTCACTATCCAAGAAAATTTATCTATTTAATATTTACAGTTTTATTGTTTTGTCTCTTAATTTATAAAATTTATTTTTAATTTTAATATTCTAAAAAATATATAATCTTAAAAGGTAAGCGTGTGGAGGTAAACCATGCCTCGGGCTGTTAATAGGGGGTTATCTCTTTTTGAGGTCGCATTGGTTTGTCACATAAATGCATTATTGGTATTATAGAAATACGACAAAATTTGTTTAGTTCAAATTTTCCATTAATAGTGAAAGATTAAAATTGAGGATTGGCGAGCATTATCTGGTTTTTTTTACAAGAAACACATTTTGAGTGCATTTGATCATCAGTCGCCACGAGTTTACGAATTAGATTAGTGTTGCGTTACAACACACGTAATACACACGCAATTAAATTTATAACACTTCTAATATTAAAATTTGTTGACATCTGTCAACATTTTCAATAATTCAATTATTTATTAAAATTATGAATCTTTATCGTAGAAATAGTAAACAAAATATTAAGAAAAAATATACCAAATAATTTTCTAATTTTACATTACAGCAATAAATGAGGAAGTACTAAAATATTTGTTTCATTTTTTTTATATAAAGAGAGAAACTAATAATATCAAAATAAAAATTATATTTGTTCATGTCTTTAAATCTGATCTGCTAAATATTAAAATGACTGTCAATATAAGCAATATGTTTTAAAAAGTGAAAAAGCGATTTTCTTTTTAATGATTCATTTTTACTTAATTTTAAGTGACTTTGTGCTTTTTCATTTATTAACGATGGATATTTTTTCTCCGCATGTCGTAATGAAACATTGGAATGATATAACTAACTCAATCTGTGAAACAGGTATTATTACTCAACATTAATTTTGAAAAAAAATTTTTTCAGAGTTTACGAAAGTAGTATTATTTTAAAAATATCTTTTTACGTTGTTGAAAAACCTGAAAAAACTTCACAACAGTTGTTAAAATTACTTATAAAAAAATAGAAAAAAGCAACGTTATCTATATTTACGAAGTATTTTGGTTAGTTCCTCCGTATAATATAAATGTCCAACATAAAGATTCGATTGTCAATCATGCAATTTTACGTATGAAATGAAGTCAACTATTTAAGTCAGGCAAATTGAAATATTTTTTCGAATTATCTTAGAAGTAGAGTTACCGAAACACGGTTAGTGAGGTCTAAATGCGTTTGTAAAATATACTGGATCTATAGTTATTCATTCAAAGATGTGTTTAATTTTATAACTCGTATCATTTTCTTTCAAAAGAATTGGAATTTTGAATTTTATGAAATTTAAAAAAATAGTGTCTATTTTTATTAAATTATAGTTTTACAAATCCGTGATGACTCAAACCAATTATGCCTGTCAAGAGATATATTATTGGTTTTTAAAATTTATTTGATATTTATGATTATAAATCTTTTTTGTTGTCATCCTCTGATTTTTATCTCTACTATTATTCAAGACTCAATAGCAATTATCACAAAATACAACAACAATAATTTTTTTATGTCTCACTCAATCCATTGAGCAAAAAGCATTTTTTTCCAAAAAAACGCAAAAATCAAAATTTTCTCCCCCCAAATATTGCGTTCTCAATAGTCAATTAATAGTTCAACCAAAATTCAGTTGTTTAAGAAGTGAGAATCAATAAACAAAATGTGTCTCAAAAACAAACAAAAACAAAAGAAAAAAACAAACAATAACAAAATCAAAAATCAGAGAAAATAATAAAAGAGAAAATTGTGATGAGTGTGATCATAATCGTGTCATTATTACCTCTGACAGGCGCGATGAGTTAAAGCGTATATTTGGCCGCTATGGGAACATCGTCGCGGCGACTCTGCCGGTCGATTATTACAGCGGCATTCCGAAGGGATTTGCTTTCGTTCAATTCGAAGATATACGTGACGCAGAGGAATCGTTCGATAGACTCCAGGGATATCGAATCGGAAAACGATCTCTAAGACTCGAGTTCGCTACAGGAACGAAAAAAAGTAATGTTTTATTCAATGTATATATATATATTTATCATCGCTACCACAAAAAATCTTGCTTCTACCAATCGTTACAGTAACATAGATTGACTGATTATTAAAATAAAAACTAGTAAATCAAAAAAATAATTTTTTATATCCATTCTTCATGCATTTTACTTTGCCAACAAAGTTTTTAAAATTTAAATAAAAATTACAAAAATCAATATAAACTACTTATAATTTATAAGTTGATCTTTTTCAATTAATATTGTTCTGGAACTCCGAATTTTCCGTTTTTTCCCATTTTAGGACCTTGAAAAGTTTTTTGATCAAATTTTCACATGATCATTAATTGTCATCGAGAATGAGTGAGTGTGCAAAGATTGAAGGAAATCGATTGAGTAAACTCCATCAAAATAGGTTTCTAAAAACACCTATATATAAAGTAAGTTAATAAAAAAACGAGAAAAATAAATAGGCTGATAATGATCATTAATTATAAAAATTTCTTGAATATTTCATTTTATTAATTTTTTCATGTCATTTTTCCATTCCTCTCAGTTTATTTTCCATGTCAAACATGTTTTTGACTCAATCGATTTTCTCCCATCTTTGCACACTTACTCATTCTCGATGACGATAAATGATTATGTGAAAATTTGATCAAAAAACTTTTCAAGGTCCCAAAATTGGAACAAAACGGAAAATTCGGAGTTCCCGAACAATATTAATTTCAAAAGATCTACTTATAAATTATAACGGATTCTTTTTCTAAATGTGGAAAATGAGACACATTATTCACCGAAAGATGCTAATTCCACAATTGTAATTTGCACTCAAAGCACTGAATTTATCAGACAAATGGTGAATTAACTGCACTTTTCCTTCTTGATTTATTTAACGCTTCAATTTCAACCCACTTTTTGAGAAATTAATTGAAATAGACATAGGAGTGTTAAGAGAAAATCGATAAAATTAATTTAATTTTAGAAATTCTTGCCAGGCTGCATAAACATTTGTAACGGGCCGCGGGTCACGTGTTGCTCAACCCTGATTTATAGGTTAATTGAAAAAATTTGCAATTATTAATACTCATTTTCCCAAAATTAACCCATTCCTAAATTATCTGAAGTAATTCCCATCGCCATTTATAGTGGTATTGTTTACCAAAACCCTGTTATTTCTCGGTAAGAGCACACATACTATAAACCATAATCATTTACTATGAGAAATTAAGTAATATTTTTGTAAAAAAAACTATTTGAAGTATTTTTTCAAGTTTTTTTTGCATATTTACATTTATGTCTGGCCACAAAAAATGTGCTAATTCAAGAGCGTGCATGTTATAATATATTTAAAGTAGGACGAGTATACTCGTCTCTAAAGGCGAATGGATTAATTAAATAAAATTTTAATAATTAAAAGTCGAAAGCCAATTGAAAATGTTTATTAATTTCGACGGATTAACCAATCATCATCAGAAAAAGTAATTTTAAAAAGAAATGGACTTATATACTTAAGGGATATGTAATCAATGCGTCATAAATAAATCATTAAAAAAACCCTCAATAAAGTTGTCGAGAGTTCATTTTGAACGTTAATTTTAGAATCCAAAGATTATGCCGGTTATCCATTCGACAATTTTATTGAGGGTTTTTAAGTGATTTATTGATGACGTATTGGTTGCACAATCATCACTCAAGCCCATTTCTTTAAAAAAAACTGTTAAGTCGAAAAATTAAATTTGCATATCCATTCTTTATGCACACAACTCAATTTTGCATAAATTTAAGTTTTAAAAACTTTTAAATTAAAAAAAACACATTATAAATTAATATAAACTAGCGTATATTACCGCGTATAATGCGACCACAATAATTTTGACAAGGATATCCCACAAAAACCTAGTGTCCACATATAATGCGATCACTATATTTTTTTAAGCCCCTTCAAAACGTAAAATCAGTCTTAACATAAAAAAATAAATCATCCATATTAAGAACATTAATTGAGTTTCCTTTACATTTATTTATATCACAATTTGAATTGTCACTACAACAATTCTCCGTAAAACTTGCGTAGCTCGTCATCGTTCTTGATTGATAATCTTTAATAATATTCTTTAACGTCTTATTATTCAAACAAATTTAAATTACAATTTAATTATTACAAAAAATATTCATAATTGAAATTTAAAATAATTTTTATTTATTTTAATAAATTATTATTAAAATATTATTTATGAAATATTAGTTTAATTTTAAAGTGATTATTTAAATTTTAATAATTGATTAAACAACTCAACGTTTTAAAATATTTAAGATATCAATCTTCCATCTGGGTGGCAGAAACACAATCCTAAAACAACATACCAAACAACACACATTAAACACCATTCAAAAATATTCCCCACAAAAAACAAATTATTTATTAATTAAATTATTCATTGTCACTCTCCGAACATTTCGACCAAAATTTCATCTGTTGCCAAATCACCACCTGTATATCATCATCATCATCGTCCACGTCTTCCTGTTCTTCATTCCGACAGCACAGTTATTACGTTCTTCTGCAAACTTGACTACACGCAACTTGAATCCAACTTCATACGACATACGCGTTCTTTTCTGACTCACCTTTAAATTAAAAGGTAAAAACTATTTTATTTTCCAAGATTATTTTCTATAATTATAATGGCGATTTGACACGTTTGAAATAAGAATGAAGATAAACAAGGTAATATTTAGAATTCTTTGTATTAATATTCGCATTAAATTATCGAAATAAATAATTTATTAGCGATTTAGATAACTTTTGTTTTCATGAGGACAAAGGTGGTATAAATTTTTCGCATTATACGCGGTAATATACGGTACTTATGATTTATCAGTAGATATCTTGCAATCAATATTGTTCGGGAACTCTGAATTTTCTGCTTTTTCCCATTTTGGGATCTTAGAAAGTTTTTTGATCAAATTTTCACATAGTCATTTATCGTCATCGAGAATGAGTGAGTGTGCAAAGATGGGAGAAAATCGATTGAGTAAAAAGTCTTCAAAAACAGGATTCTAAATTCCATAGTTTTATACGGAATGTAAGCTAATAAAAAGATTGGACTCAGTTGTTCTGCAGATGACAGTTAATCCATCGAAATTAAATCGAAATCAGTGATCTGAAGATGAAGTTCGATTCGTCGAAATATATTTTGTTTCTACCGAAATAATAATCCTTCTGCATCGATTATCGAACAGATCTTGAGTAATTTCCAATCACAACAATAATCAATCGATCAATCAATCATCAAGTAGATTTAATAAATCCATATTTAAACAGCGCCGGAAGAAATGCGCACCGTTACTCGTCGGGGCCGCTCGAACTCCATCGACAAGCGCCGGTCGCGCTCCACTGATCGCAGGAGATCGCGATCTCGTGAATATCGACGCCGCTCTCGATCGAACGACTACCGCCGCCGGTCGCGATCCAATGATTACCGACGCCGATCGCGTTCCCCTATGATGAGACGCCGGTCACAGGAAAGGCGATCTCGCTCCAACCCGCGACGCAGGTCGCGATCGATTGATGTTCGTCGATCGCGTTCATTTCGTCGACCGTAATCTTATTGATTGATAATCGATTAATCTGATCCATCGTGAACCAGATCCGGTAGCCCCGTTATTCCGAGACGAAATCGATCGAGAAGTATAAGCGGTTCGCGGTCGTGATCGTGTTTGAATTGGGAATGTGCGCGCGCGTCTCTCTCTCTCTGTGTTTGTATCTTTGTCAATGAAAACGAATAATAAATACATGTTTTATACGAATTTCTGTGTTCTCTTCTGTCTCCATTTCTCTCTGTCGCTATTATCCATTGATATTTTATGTGGACTCAGTTTTTCCAATGTATGACACTCGTTTTTATCTGCTCGTTCATTTTGTATTTGCAACAATAAATATTCGATTGTAACTTTTGTGTTGTCATTTTGTGGCTCTAATACAAGCGATTCTGTTCACAACACTGGAGATAGCGATCGAGAGCGATAAATCAGGCCTCTGATTTTGTGATTTCTACGAATATGCTTTTGTTTAGACTTGTAGCAGTGTTTGGTCCTAATATTTTGAAATATGTACAGTAAGACCTCTCTGTAACGTTCCCCCTTTATAAGATGTATTTCTCCAAAAGGATTATTTTATGATTACAACTCGTCAGCATGGATGACAATAATATTTAAGCGTTATTTTGATATGATAAATCAAAAACTTATTCTGAAGAAAACAAAAAATCATGTAATCCTTGATAATTGCAGTTCTCAGATAACTCATATAGAGTGATTTTACTATATATATAAAATGTATACTTTATTCTGAAGGATTTAAAAAGTAACTAATTAAATTAAGGATATAATTAAATCTTCTTTTTGACTAATTGTTTGGCCGTGGGTTCACTCAATTATGCACAAATCTTTGCCACATTTATTTGTAGCCTCTTTCTCAAACATTCCATACTCTATCCACTCCATTCTTTTAAATCGTTTGTCCATTGTCTCTGGTCTTCCTCTTGGACTTTCTACTTCCACTCTTTCTTCAATTATAACCTTTGCTAGTGTTTGCTTTCTTATTTGATATTCGTAGAAGTTCAGTTTTCTTTTGATTGTCTCACCTATTGATTCTGGTTTTTTACCTAGTATTTCTGTCACTCCTTCAGACAAAGTCATTTGTCTTCTTTCCTTTCTACATGATTTCCAACATTCTCCTGTAGCACTTCATTTCAAACGCTTTAAGTTTATCCATGCTCTTCTGATTTATTGTCCAACTCTCGCATCCATAAAGGAGTGTTGCCCATACAATAGCCTTAGTGATCTTTAATCTGCTCTTTAGATGGATTTCTTTGAGGTTAAAGACTGTGCTAAACTTAATCATTGCGCTTGTTGCAATACCAATCCGGCTTCTGGTTTCTTCATCACTCAACTCCCATTCCCTGTTATAGTAGAGATTAAGTATTTGAAATTCTTAACTTGTTCCAGCTTCAACTCCCCTTCAATATCGATCTCAAGTTTAACTTCGTTATAATTTACTAAAACCTTTGTTTTTTTGTCTGATGATTTCCATTTCAAATTTCTGAATCTCTGTCTTAACTTTACCGATTAAGTCTATGTCGTCAGCAAATCGTCTAGATGGTCTATTGCTTCCATAACGATTCTCTCGCGGAAAAGGTTGAAAAGTGTTGGTAAAAAAATGAAACCTTGTCTTACTCCTGCTGATGTTTTAAATTTTATCACGATCTCATAAAAATTAACATATCTTTAGAATTAAATCTTTTTGCACCCTTAACACTTTGATATTGTCTATGAATACAAATGTGATGGGTGGTATGCCGCATGGCTAACTGCTCGTCATTTCTGTTAATGAAGTAAGGAAGATGGTCTAAAAGACAGTAAGAGTCATATTGCAGAACAGTAAAGAATGTAAATGTGATATTAGAATTGATAATTTCAAGACTTTGATAGTCCCGTGTATATAATAAGACAGCATCTTTGTCTGCATCGTATCGGAGTTGAAAAGACGAAATATTAGCTTGAGAAGAATGGTAAAGTCTGGGAAGTGAGAAAGGTAATAAAATAGTACATCAGATTAGTACTGTCGTCACCGAAAGCAATGGCTTACTCTTTGCTATGTGCTGCCCGTAACGGCAGGGCATACTGTTACCACACACAATACAATTCTATCACGTATTTGTCAATGATTGACGCGGTTCATGCAAATTAGTGGTGTTGAGACATATGAGCTCAGAAATAGCCAGAGCCGGATTAAACATTTAGGGGGCCCTGTATGGCTGTGCCAAAAAAACCTGTGGCCCCTTTTCCCTGGCATAATTTTGAGTATAAGCTGCAACACGTATTGGCCGCAGAGAGTCTATTTCTGGAAGTGTACTTTTTAGTCGTATAAGCTGCAACACGTATTAGCTGCACTATTTGCAACAGATTTTCCACTTTTTAACATGCTGCTCATTTGTCCTTGCAAGAAAATATTGAYTGTCTATCTATATTGTAAAGGTAGSAATTTTAAGTAGWTTTTTTTAGGGTTTTATGTTTTTACTTTTACTTTCTTTTTAGAATGACTGAACAAATTTGATCTGGTACAACTGATTTATAAAATGCTACATGTTAATGAAATAGTAAAAATTTATGATTTTGTTTAAATATTACTGCAAGGTCATTTTCATTTTGTGTGATTTTTTTATATCCGTAATAATGGCTGACAACGGAGAACCAAACCAAAAGAAACTATGAAGATCTTTTACTTCAGCAAAGAAGAAAGAAATTATTGAATTAGCTCGTCAATTAGGAGATACAAGTGAAGCTGCGCGACAATATGGAATTAACGAAACTGTGATTCGACGGTGGAGCGCCAAAGAACGTGTTATCAAAACAATGAATCCAAATCGAAGAGCGTTGCGTGGTGGCAACGCTAGATACCCAGAATTGGAATCTAAATTATACGAATGGGTGGTAAAGCAACGTGAACGCGAACTTCATGAAATTTTAATCTATTCAATCCCATTTAAAAATTTTTGGTTGAATAAATCGAAGAGCGTTGCGTGGTGGCAACGCTAGATACCCAGAATTGGAATCTAAATTATACGAATGGGTGGTAAAGCAACGTGAACGCGAACTTCTGATGAAATTTTAATCTATTCAATCCCATTTAAAAATTTTTGGTTGAATAATTCGGCACAGATTGCTGATTTGGATAGCCCGGTCTTCAGAGCTCTATTTTCGCACCAGAAACCACTAAAAAGTTGTTTTTTCAATACAAATAATATGGTAAGGGTTCGGGTCCTGAAAACTAATAATTTTGTTTTGAAAATTCCTCATGGCAAAGATATTACTAAAAAAACGATAATTAGCAAGAAATCCAAAAATATATTTATTACGAAAAAATTGCAAAACATCATTAAACTATGCCAAAGAGAAAAAAAACAAATTTGATTTTTTTTCTATTTAATTTATAAACTTTTATAAGGGTAATCGCAACAATTTTGTTTTTGCAAAAAATGAGTTCCTATCCATTTAGATCAATGCTGTCCGATTTTGGTGAATATCAAAATAAAATTTAATTCGGGATCACACACCAAAAATATGCTTTTATTTATTTTTAAAGTCGAAATTTTTAATAATCTTTTTAAATGATAAATAGTTTACTTTTTTTAATGAATATCATAACCATTATAAATGTTTAATTACATAAATATCCTTTAATAAATAACACTTTCTTGATTTGAAAATATTTTGAATTATAAAAAAATGAAACCATAAGAAACTATTTATTTAGTTAAGAAAAACTAAATAAAATAAATAAAAATAACTAATTACAAGAATAATAAAATAAATAAACATAATTAAAAAATAAATAAAGAAACAATAATGAATTATTTTAATCACATCTAGAAGCGAGTCGCATGAGGTCCACGTGTCACATTTGTGACAGCAATAATTTATTTTATTCATTCACGCACTGTCCTTGGAATTACACAACGATGCAAAATTTCAGCTTAATCGAACCATGAAAACTGGGGGAAAAAGCGACTTCAAGATATTTGGTTAACAAACAATCAAAGTGTGATTAAAATAAAGATATCTTAAACAAAAGAAAATTTCCAATAAAATTAAAAATCCTGGAAAAATTAAAAATAAAGGACAAAATATATTTAACAAAAAAATCATAAAAATAAAAGTTATTATTTTATTTATTATTCTATCATCAAATTAATATTTGATCGTTGTTTTAATATGTCAATTTTGAGGTTTTCGATTGTGATTATTTCAAAACGTGAGTTTTTTATTACAGTTTTTAATTTTCTTTTGCAATTTATTTTATCGGTGATGGTGTTGAGTTGGTTGGATGAATGAATAATCGTAAATAACGATAATTTTTTTACATTTTTATCAATTCCACAGTGACATTTTTAGAGATTATTTAACAATAATTGTAGACATTGATGAGCAATAATCTCTGTAAATACATTCATAAGAAATGGTCGCTGTGGATATTTGTGATTGTCATTTTGAACATTATCGTTTTCATGAATTTCGTGCGTAACCAGAGCTCAGGAGCCTCTGTGAGCTCTGCCGAGCGATCGTTCCAAATGCTCGATGGCAAGATTCAGAGATTGGTGGAAGAGGCGCACAACGAGGTGTGGATTTATTGCGCTTTTATCTTATATTTTTTGTTAAGATAGAATTATTATTATTTTATTTTAAATTATTTCTATATAATTTACTTTTATACAAATAATTTTTGAGTGTATTTCGTTTGATAGTGTAAATCTATGGAGAAATTTAACTTAAGCCTCGTATTGGACATTCATTTTTGTACATTTTCTTCATTCGACTTTTGTAAATGTCTCTTGTTTCAGTTTTATTAGACATTAGATTCTGTTATTTTTCACATCGTAATTGTTAAACATCTTAAATGAAGATAATGTACCCAAACGAATGTCCAATACGAGGTTTAAGTTAAATTTCTCCATGGATTTACACTATTTTAAATAATAGTTTTATGAATTTAATTTTTGCGAAATGGCAAGATCGAAATAATGGTCGAAGAAGCGCACAACAACGAGTGAATTTGATGCGATATTTATTTTAATTATAAATTGAATGAATTTAACGAAATTGAAAAATTTATCAAAATCAATAACACTTTAAATTTGATTATTAATTAATGGGTTGTAGTGTCTTATCAATAATGATTCACTGAACTGTCTCCCATGACGTGAATCAGAGCCATTCTGTAAAACAGAAAACTCATTCTTTGATACAGAATAGATTTTATTTTTAGAATGTAACCAATGATCAAGTTGATCGACTTGATTGAGAATGCTCACTAATCCGGATTTGAAGATGACGATTTGTCTCTCTAATGTGGGCCTCCCATCTCTTTCGAATGGTATTGAGCCTCTAGGCGCTTTAGATGATCCACACAAACTAAAGAATCACTAGTAACCAACCGTTAGGCTTCCTACGGAGTCGGATAGTTTCGGCTTCCATATGAGAAACGACCACCCATGGGTTTTATAGCCATGGCTCTGCATAACTTTGGGTGTATTCGTGGACTTTGTACAGCCGTGAAAGGTACATCTAAACTCCCCTCTTGCAGTTAGATCTGTAATCTTCAAATTCAGATGTGTTTCTTCAGTACCTATTGCTTTCTCCACCGCCCGTTGGAGAGTCACGGATTGAATGTGGTTACCTGGAATGTTGAGGTTTTCTTAAACTCTTTCTTCTGTGCTGCTTGTTGTACTGTGTTGCGTTGGTATCATTTTTTTGCTAAATCTCTCAAATGTACGAGCTTTTACACCATTGATAATGAAATTTATAAACCAGATTAGCTTGCACTCAAAATATCGTTTTCGATTTATTTGAGAGTAAGCTTTGAACTTTATATGTAATTGAAATCACTTCAACACTACATATAGTCTTGCAAATACTCTTTTTAAAGGTTTCAAATCCATCATAATACAGTATTTTGTTTATTTCTTAAATTTCTACAAAAAATTAAATGTTCAAATCAATATAAATTTAGGAATTGCGATTTCAAAATCTAAAACAACATATAAACTAAATTATAAAAAGTACCTGATGATGACGGATATTCCGTCGAGATATATTGCAATAAAATATTTTATCATAAAAAGGTGTTTTTTAATTTATGAAAAAAACTTGCGATGTTTTTTGAAATTCGTCAATAAGAAATAACATTTTTTATATATTTTAATTTATTTTTTTAATATTTGTTTAAGTGTAAGTTTTAATTTATTTCAACGACCTAACCATTTCTTAATCCTATGAAAAACATTATCTTGATTACTTTTAACGTTGGTTCCTGAATTCATTTCGCTAATTTCTGATTACAAATCCAATATTTTAAATTAATTAAAAAATTATAAGCTTATTGAATTTTGCAAAATGATTTAGATAATTATTTATTTTAAAAGGCTTAATAATTTAATTAATTTTACAAATACTTTAAATTTTTTTTGAAAAATATATAATTGAGTTTTATTTCTCATTTATGTATAAAAATTAACGATTACACTATCAAATGTTTACAAGTCTGTGTTCTTAACAAAGTATTTCATAGGGCAGTTTGGACATCGTCTTAAAGATAACAAAAAATTATAAATACTTTTGTGGAAGCTTCTTAAATTGATTAGAAATATATCATGGAAGACATAAATATTTGATGTTGAGAAGTTTTTAAACTGACAGTATAACTGTTTGTTTCACGGATTTGATAATAGACTGAGAAAATCGCTTGCATTTTCAGAATGAAATTGGCGATTTTCAAAATGAAATTGACAATTTTGTAAATAAATATTATTTGAAAAATTATAGATTTAATATACTTTTATTAAAAAAAATTAACAAAAACAATTCAAATAAAATATAAAAAAATTACTAAAAAAGAGATTGTTTTAATTAAAGATATGCTCTTGTGAAGCCAAAAACGTATTCCTTCTTACATGTCTAAACCATCCTTCACAATCAAGAGAAATGATATTTGATATCGCTTCCTTTATGCTATTCCCTAAATCAAACTCTCTCTCTACGAGTAAGCTTCTTACACATGTTTTTATTTTACTAAAGATGAATTCTATTGGGTTTAACATATATGAATACGGCCATAGATACTTCGTCGATGATATTAGTGTTTCGCAGGCAGTTCTTGTTTCATTTGAAACGCGTGCTCGAGCATTATCCATATAAAAGCACGCATCGGTCATTATTAAAAGATTAAATTTTTCTTTAAAAAAATGTTCATTTACAAAATTTCAATTTCATTTTACAAACCGTCAATTTCATTCTGAAAATGCTATAATTACTTTTAAAAAATTAACTCATTAATTTATATTAAAATGAAAGATTGAAATAATTCATTTTTTTTATTTTTTTTGTTGTTTAAAAATGAATTGTAATAAGTTAAGTTTATGATGATTGAATGAAACTGAATTTTTAATGTAAATAAAGCAAAAGGCGTTTATTAAAAAAGGAAGAAATTTGGAGAATTTTAATAAATGTAATTGAAGAAATTTGGAGTGTTTTAATAAATGACTGGAAAAAGATGAATGACAAAACAGACATGAAAATGATAAAAAATATGGACAATGTGATAAAAAATAAATGCCATTGAATTATATGGTCTTTTAATTGTGTTCGATAAAGATATGTTGAATAAGTGTTATAAACGGTCTTTATTCGAAGGCCAATTGAGTTTCGATGATTATTCTGATGAGCTGATGAATGGCAAAACGATTTAAAAGGAAAATTTAAGTGAACATTTATGAGAAATTCGTGTCGCCTATCATTACTCGAATGTGAACAATTTGGGCTAGTTCCTCTTTATTTTGTTTTTAGACCATTCCTATCGCCATCACCAGAGCATTGCACCCACGTTATGATGCGCGGTCGACGACCACCATTTATTTTACAGCATTAGAGAAACTCACACCAGTAAAAGATTGGTCCATGAAACCGCACCTTAAAAGTCAGTAATTTGAAGGAATAATTGATAGAAATAGATGCAACTCCATTTATTAAAGATTTATTCATTTAATAAAAATCCGTGATCTTTTCTGCATTTGAATCTCTCGATATATGAAAACGTTTTTCAATTCGAATATTTTTAAATAATTACCAAATTCGTTTATATAAACTTTAAGTTAGTTTTTAATTAATTAATTAGTTAATATGTTTTAATTAAATTTAACTTCTGTTGAAATTCACTAGAAGTCATCAAACCATTTAAAAGTTAAATTTTTAATTCTGTAATAATTTTGGGGAGACACATGCGACATATAATACCAAACATTCCTCACAACAGTAATATTGCGTTTAAAAATCATTTTCCGGTCTGATAGACGATCAAGATATATATTTATGCAATTTACAGATTGAAAGTTGATATAAGTTGATAAGTAGAATATTGAAATTCGAGTCATAATGTGTACTCGATTTTAATTATATAATTTGTTTAATAGATTTTCTATTGCTATTTTTTACATCTATTTATGATAATGGCTTGGAGCGATAAATGAAATTTCAAATTATATATTCACATTCTACATCATTGGAACTATTAACAGTCTGTATGTAACCCCCTTTCCACTTTTCTTTCTGCCTCATAAATTTCATTTTTTCTGTCCCTTCATAAACCTTAAAACTAGAATTTATTACTATGGAAGTTGGTTTTAAGCTTGCCGATTAAATTGGGACGTCCGCGTGCTCGGTCGTCGATGCCGGATCCTCTAACGCGAGTGGGCAGAGATTGGTCGTCATTTCATAAAATTTACCGATTTTTGATGACGCTTGAATACTGTCATATGGGCCGTCATCACACCAATTCGTATCCACGAATAAATATCCATTATGGTCTGCCAAAATCTGCAAACAAGTTCCAAAAAATCTTCGGGGACAGTTGAATGATGGTCCCGGTGCAGCAGATCGTATTGATGATGTTCCGAGTGACCGCTTTATTGATTATGTTAGTAAGATCTCTGGTGGCACTGTCCACTGTGCCACCGATTTCTGAAAATTCTTTGAAAATGTTTCCCAAAAAAACCAGACGAATTCTTTTTTCTATTAGAATTGGTGTAATTGGTATTGACAGTCGCCGAATATGATGACGGTGCACCTTTGTAAATGTCAAAAACCGTCGAATTGTGATTGTCCGGGAATCCGTTCGAGATGTAATTGATCACGAGACTCGATTTCCCGACATTACTATCGCCCAGTAAAATGCATTTTAAAGTCGTCGTTTTATCGGAATTCGAAAGCGTTTGTTGTGCTATATCGGAATCATTTAATGTTTGAGATACGGATTGAGTGAAACTGGACGGCGATGAAATATCCGGAATGAACTCGTTGTGAGACTTGATTGTCTCATCAGTATTTGCCGGATATTGATCTGGAATTATCTTCGATATCCGCGCTGATGTCGACTGCATCTTAGTGAAACATGTATTAATCACTACAATTACATATTGATTAATGTCACATATACCGAAGAAACTTTTCATAATCTTGTGGGAGAATTCAAGAATACAACCTTGCCGTAGCTGTAAGTAATTGAAAAACGCTGAATTTTTGATATAAATTTGAGTAAATTCAAAATTTTCTAAATTCATTTTGAGGAGAGTACCTTGTGAATTGTTATGCCTTTGATCTTTAGATCCTAACGTCGATCTTTTATATGTTCTCTCGACAAGTTTATTGATAGTGTTTAGATGACATATTGACTCATGATTTCACAATTACTGATTACACGTATAAGTAGAATTTATAGTGATGTTATTTCATGTTATGCTATATTATATTTTACTTCGTATTATTTTAAAGTTTTATTATTTTCGCCGAAATTAATTGTCGATAAAAATCTTTTTTTAATGGTGTATTTATGTTATAAAAACTTTTAATTGCTTTTCACACTTATTAATCTCTTTTTTTATTATCTGTTTTTAGAAAACTATTTTAAGTATTATTAGTCACTTTTTTGCTTTGTAGACAATTATGACTCTTTTGAGATCAAGTTTGATCAGATCAACCTGTGAGATACTTACACTTACCTAAAGCGTTTTCTAGTGACTTCAATTGGAATATTTCCCGAAAATTGGATATCCTAATTAAATGAATATTTAATCTTTAGCTCCAAAAAATTGAAATAATTCAAGACAAAATATTCAAAATATTATTTAATTAAAATATAAAATTAAAGTGATTTTTAATGATGAATGATTCAAGTTTAACATTAAAATCAAATAATAATTTTATTGTTTTTTTTTCACACAAATGGAAAGTTTTAAATTTTGAAATTAATTTCTTTTTATGAAATGTTTAGTTTATTTTTTAAAGCATATTTTATAATAATTAATATCTAATGAATTCATTTTCAAACTTGAATTTTATTTTATTAAAATTTGTATAATTGATCATTGGTGTTCAAAGTAATCTTATATTACAAAAAACTTTAATCTTAAATGATATTATTTAATAACGAACCAGTTGGAATATTTTGATAGCTCTAATTATGTTAAGAACTATTTACTAATAATTATAAATGAGTTCACAATATTGAACTTGTTTATTAGATCAATTTTCCATTGTTACATATTCTAAAGATTCAAGGATTATTCACCCCACTTTTATTTTTCGATTCATCATACCTCTTTAAATATTAACTGAATGACAAATATTTTTGATTTAATTTTTAAAACAATTTGTATATTTGTTTTACGAAAAAATAATTCCTACTTTCTGTTCAACTTATGTAATAATAATCTCTCTAATTAATTAACAATTAATACTAATTTCATTAATTTATCTCTAATCATAGTAATGTATTAACTAATAATTTAATAATTAATTAATTAATTCATTAATTGTTCTGATTTTTAAAAATCTTATGTCACTGGATGCACATGCAAACTTCCAGCTCGATATACTTAGAGAGTTTGTAAGCTAATAGTAGGTATTGAATAACATTATTTGAAACATGTAAATGTACAAAATTATATCTACTAATATTTGCATAACCCTCAGCAAAATCCTTTTTATAAAACATTTTGAGTTCAGTATTTTTTGTTAAGAAAACTGGCTAATTGAATACTTTGCTTCTAATTGATAAATTTCCTTTTTATAAATACTTAAAAAGATTTATGATAAAAAATTTACAACAAAAACCTTTAATTTTCAAACGGAAGAATAAAGGAATGAATTAACAAGATAAATCACAGTTAAAAAAGATTGGAGTTACGTGAAAAATAACTTAGTCAATATATCAGATACGGTCAGATATTAAAATTTTACTTTCCTTTGAATATATTGATAATTTGTTGATAGTTTCGTTGACAAACTCGGTTGTGGGTAAGAATATTGTTCTAAATTTAATTTGGTAATCTTCTGGAGGCTTTATGATAGTTTATTAAGTTGATAATTATAAAAGAAGGTTGAATAATAGGATATTTCGTCTCGGAATTAAACTATTTATTTTGTTATTCATATTTTAATTAATCGAATATTACTATCGTAATATAAATTTTTTAAAATCTTATTATTATAATCATATAATAATAATAATTTTTTAAAACTTATCTTTCTTTCGAGACTCCTTCTTCGCCTTTTATTTCTTCTATTTTCTTTACTTGCCAGTCACAACAAATAAACATGCTAATAAGCATTAAATAAGCATTCACATACTAAATTAAATTCGAAAAGTATGAAGTGATATAAATAAAGGATATAATAATTCAATGTAGATACACATAATGTTGTAAAGGTTTAAAGCAATACACTTATTATTAATTTATAGACGATGTAATTAATCGTCAGTGATAAAACATTCCGACATTATTCCAAATCAGGATTAGCAGTATATTTCGTTACTCACCCAGGCATGAAATGAGATAAAAGTATTATATAAATTTATTAACATTTTTTAAAATTTCTTTTCAAAACAAAATTTCTTTTCAGACACTTTACTACTTACATTGTGTACAAGGTGTTGGTAAATCGAATATCCAAAATGCCTGTAATCAGTTGGGTTAAGATTCTTTTTGCTCTCGTTCGACTTCATCTTTCTGATACATTTCATAATGAGGTAC
>MQRK01253808.1:6083-16152 GCA_001938485.1 Girardia tigrina
TTATTAATAAAAGAAATTAAGCAAAACATATTAAACACCTCGATTAGTCGTCCATAAATGAAATTAGATGAAATAATAAAATAATTCAAGTAAGAAATAAATAAATAACAGTAATCAAAAGAAAATTTTTTTATACCTTTGGTAATTCTTGAACTACTCGTTTAATCAAAAATTTTACAACTACACAAATGAAATGATATCGTAAATAAATAATAAGGAAAATGCGCGTAATTAAATTTGTGTGTGTTTGGAAAATGTGCGAATAATAATGTGCAAAATGATTGCAAAAATGATTCTGTTTCTGAGCTTTGTGCACAACTCATTCGAGTATTTATACCCTACAGGATGTGCATCTCTATAGACACGGATTTCCATGATTCAAACTGAATCATCTTTGGTAAGTTACTTAATTAATTAAGGTTTATTAATTAACTTTTTCTGTTTCTAAGGGTTTTCAAAAGGATCATACGCCTGTTGGGCTTAAATGGGAAGGACACGGGCAGAGTCCGAAGAACTTTTCTTTTGTCCTGCGTTTTAGCACATTCGGAACCTATTTAACACTAACGGGGATAGTCAAGTTTGATTATCCCAACAAACTCTCAACAAGGCTTTCATACGTGCAGGACGTTGGGCGAAAGGTTTTCGGAGAATTATGGAATTCCACTCGTGTCGTAACAAATGGCTGTACGCACCACTCACACACACAGGTTGGGTAGGGTGAGTCATATTAAAAAATTATTAAATAAAAGTAACCGGGACAAGCCTAAAATTTCATTTTTGCCACAAAACCAGCGTCATACCTGCTGTACAGACGGAAAGTACACTGCACATGGTATGTGTTTCTACTACCTGTGTTGCTCTCTCTCTCTCACGCACATGCACACACGTGAATGCACATCACGCACATGAATTCACATGTACACACATTAAGTAGAAGTCAAAAGATACTGTAAGTAATGACGCATACACACACACTACACGCTAGTACATTATGTCTGTTATTGGGTATGTGATTCTATAAATAGAATTCTCAGAAAACCATTATTTGTCATTCTGTTCTGCAGGCGCAGTGAGTGATACCACATTAAGGAATCGAGAGCGGGTGATTGCATTGTATTTGCACATCACTAAGACGCAACGCGAGATTGCTACAGATTTGAATTTATCTAAGAGTGCTGTAAATCGTATCATTACAAGATGTAATTCTACAGGAAGCGCAGAGAGTGAACAAAAGGGACATTGCGGCAGGAAGGAGAAGTTGATCAGGCATGCTAAGAGTCTTATCGTTTGGGATGCTAAGAAGTTTCCAATGAAGACTGCTCAAGAAATTCGCAGCAGCATTGGCTCGAGTGTGTGCCTCGACACAGTGAAGAAACTCCTGAGAAATGAGGTCTGTATGCCTATCGACCATTTTGGATTCCCTTCCTTAAAAATGGTCGATAGGCATACAGGCCACATTCCTTCCCATAAGAAAGATAGGCACCAATGGGCTCACATGCATGCGGTGTACGACGAGGATGACTGGAGTCAGTAAGCGAAATTTTATTTAATTGTCGCTTACCTTATTCTCATGTCACTGCTGTTCCGAACCCTTACTGTACAGGTCATATTCAGTGACGAGATGACGGTGGAATTCGGGCACAAAGCAAAACCATTCGTTCGACGTTCAAAAGGTTGCCGCATCCGTGAGGTCCACACTGTCCGGAATGTCACATTCGCCTGGAAGGTGATGTTTTGGGGAATAATATCTGCGAAAGGTCCGGGCTGCATCGTCCCCGTTCAAGGCACTCTGAATGCTGAAAGGTATGTCAACCTTCGGCAGCAATATATCCTACAGCAGGCTGCCACGTGGTTTCCCAACAGCCCCTGGGAGTTTCAATTGGATAACGCGCCCTGCCACAAGGCAGAGGGAACCATGGCATTCTTCCATCAGTATGGAGTTCTCTCGTAATTTTCGAACTCCGCACTGGCTCGCCCTCCTTTGGGACATTTTTTTCCTCGTAGTCCTCATCAGTTCCTCCTCTTATCCGTAATTTCACCTCTATAAATCGATTTCTCGGAATGATTGCAGAGCCGTCTATAATACGACCATTGTGATAATTTCGATAAATGTGACTTCTGAAATTTTGGAAAATGAAACTGGCATAAACGCTATTTAGTCTGATCCTTAACAATTTTGTTTATTTCTCGTGATGGTATTTGTTTCTCGAGAACACGCTTGAACTGGGTAAAAATGAGTTAACTGATAGTGTCAGAATCAGTATCAGTGAACCCACTTTTAGCTAATATAGATGAGACCAAAAATTATTAGTAAACCTATCGGATATAATGACAATGGGTAACGACTTAAAACACCATATTATGATAAATAATAGTTGGTAGAAGAGATTATAAAATTGTAAAATTATTTTTTGTTGCAACAGAACTGGTGCGGCACAGCTATGGTACTCTAGCGTTCGTGTCCTATTTCTGGTTCGTTGAGTGGTAACCTTCTTATCAGCGCAAGCGGTATTTAAATCCACGACAAATCCTCATGTGTTGCATACCTTTAGGCTTTTTTCGGGACTTTTTTCAATTTATTGCCCTCTTTTATTTCAAACATATCTATGCTTTCTGTCCATGTTGATCTCTTCGGAGGCCTCTGAACATCTTGGCGACACTGCAATTCGGATAGACTTTTTTTGTTAATTCTAAACGAAAGAATAATTCTCTAGATTATAACTCGAATCACGTACAAAATTATTGTTTATTTTCCAATTTTACAAAAAATTACTTTGATTTATCACACTGAAAGTAATTTCGTTATTTACAGTTATTTTTTCGAATGATTGAGTCATTCTTTTTATTGTGATTTGTTATTTTATTGGTGGCCTATTAATTTGGTAGTCTGTGTTAAACCAGTCGAACATACCTTTACGTGGTATTTCTGGCACACTAGAGGGAAAATCTCTTGGCTAAAGTGTTCGAAGCTCGCCTTGCTGGAATTGCTGTCCATCACAGTATGTTAGGTACGGACTTGCAATCTACTAACGCACAAAGCCAATGCTATCTGAATGAGATTATGGAAACGCGTTATGGTGGGGCATGTAATCAGTTGAGTAATATTACGATACACCGACTCAGCTCCTGATAGTCTCTATGAGCCATTAATCTCGGGTAAATGCCGAATGAGTTCGCTCATGTGTTGCAACCGTAGAGAGGAAGCCTAAAATTATAATTCCTTCCGACACAATATTATAGAGTTGGAATAACGAATATGATAATAAGAGCTATAACACGATACATATTTTATCTGTTCGAGAACTTACTATACAATAGTCACAGGATGGAATTGGTTTTATTGTCGATTTGATTAATATGTCGGCGTATAAACATAGTGTTGTGACCAAAAAATTAATTTATATTAATATTTTGTAAATATATTTTTATACTGAAATTATATATTATTATTTATAAAAAAATATCTCACATTACTTGACACAAAAAAGCAAAAAAAATAAAGTGACAAAAACTTAATTATGGTGATAAACATAATTTGTTTTATTGGATTATTTTTGTACAAAATGAAATTCAAAAATTCTAAATTTCGTTCTTGGTTTTAATTGTTATTGTTCTGTTGGCAAATCATGTTAATAGAAAGCGAGCCTGATGTTATTCCGTACAGATCGTTGCAGCCGCACAACGCAGAGAATTTTTGCGAGATGAGCGCCGCTCAGCGAGTCATATCAGTGGGTCGTCGAGCACCGTCAACCTCAATTGATAGAGGTAGTGGCCACTTCTATTAAGACCGAGCCCACGGTGGCGTGCCTGCTTTCTGCAATTATTAATTGACATGGATACATTTCACAAAGTTTTTGAGAAATCCGTACACAGTAATATTTTGTGTTGATAATGATTGTGGAAGTCTCTGTATTATAACTGACGAATAATAACGACGATTGTAATGCCGAAACTTTTTTTCATATGAAAATGAATCTCCAATAACGTACAACCGCCAAAAAAAGCAGAAACTTATACAGTTGCCCTAAAAAACTTTAGATTAAAATATGAATTCATTCCACAGCGGAATATTAAGAAATAATATAATGCGACGGGGGTTCGAAAAACCACCTGTCTGTAAGCAGCCTCTTAAAAAAAGGGTCTGCAGGGAGAACTGGTTATGGGATTCCGACAAAAATTAAACATAAATATAAANAACTTGACATAAATAAAAAACTTTTCAAATATAACTATCCACAAATCCAACGAAAATACGGATCTAGTGGAAATGATCACTGTCAAATAAAATACAGATGTACATGTCTCGAAAGGAATACTGAAAAGCGAATGGAATAAAATTGTCTATCTAAATTCAAGCCGATAAAATCTCTGGATAATATCGAGAAGAGTAAAAAAAACTATAAAAGACTTCAACGAGTCGAATAAATTCATAATATTTAAAACCAATTTATTGAAACATCGTTCATTTATTTTCCTATAATATATAATATTTAACATTTATTATATTTAGTTCTACTCGGGTTGCTTGTAAATGATTACGACTGTCTCATGTGTATTAAGAACATTGAGACAAGTCTCATTTGAATTTTTATTACAATCACATTTATAGTAATTACAACTCTCAGAAGATCTTTCATCGTTTGACATCGTCCAAATTGGTTTTATTATTTCTATTTTTAATCATGATTTTTTGAAAAAATTTTCAAAATCTTTTTAAAAAATTTAATTTTTAAAAATATTAATTAAAAATAATAATTTAAACCATTTCTTAATAAAAACCCGAAATAATAAAAAATGTTGTCAAATTATTGAAAATGACTTTAATTTAAATTTTATTAAAAAATATTAAACTTAATTTTAATTGTTAATTTAAAAAATATAAACTTATCAAATGATTATTTTTATTATGTTCGAATAGTCAATCATTTTAAATCTAAAAAGTACTAATTTCCATCTGGGTTGGAGAATCACAATTCTAAGTTCAACAAACTTAAATCAACATACAGCATCAATACATTTACACATTCAAACAATTTAAAATATTCCTCAGTTTGCCTTGTGAGAATTTTGAGTGACAATAATTTCGAATTGGAAATTTTGTATACATTGGTCAAATTTGTGTTTTGAAAATTTCTTGTTATTTTATCGATCAAAAGAAAAAATGTTTGATTTTGTGTTATTACACTATATCGCTAAAAATAAAAAAAAGCGTTAAGCAAGAATAGGTGGTCACCGGTTTCTATTGGCCAACCGGTGACCCATAAAATTTTATGAAGAGGCAAAAAGAATTATGTAATGTTTTTTTGATTATGTTTTGTTTAATTAAAATAGTGGAAAATTAAAATTAAAAAGGATAAATTGTGGAGCTTAAAAAAGATTGTTAAAAATTCTTTTATTTTGAAATTTTGAGTGTTATTAGTACTAATTCTGTATGATGAGACGTTTAATATCGACAACTTTGTTTATTCTATATCAGAAATAGAAAAAACCTTTCGAATGTTTGGTTGTTATATGGGTTTGTTTGATTTCGAATTTATCTCTACCACCCCATTTCGTAGTCATCATCTTTGTCTGTTGACACTTGTTGTGTACATAAATTTCCAAAACAATATAAGCAACCTCGAACCAACAAACAATTAACAAAATTACAGAAAAACCAAAAATGAAATAATTTTATTCAAACGGAAATCCGTAAAATGAAAAAAATTTTATTTTACAAAAACAATTTTTTATCGAAAACAAGGACAATATGTTTAACGTGATAAATAAAATAAAAAATCGATGTCAGATTCAAAAAATATATATCACTGTACAAATTAAATCGTGTTAAGGCGGAAATAAAAACTTTAACTCGTTATTTGTATTTAACAGCGATACAAAGCTTTTTATTGGGGTAAAGCAGTAATCGGCCCAGCGATCTATACAACCGACTATCGTATCGGTTGCACCAAAACCCGCGACGACTCAGGTCGAGTCGATGCTGAAATTAATTAACTTAAACAATTCTTTCATCCAATGGTCAGACAAGCTCAGGCAATCATTCGAGAAGGTAAAGGCAGCCCTGACAAAATTAATCAGTCATGGCATATCCCATCAAAGGTGCCCCGTTGGAGCTCACAAGGATAACATTAGCAGTTTACACATAAAAAAAATAAAGTTAAAAAGAATAAAAGAAGGTCAAATAACTAAAATTGACATGTGGTTGTCAGTGGACAATATAAAAATAAAATTGTCTTTCGTCATGAGTGTAAAAAAAATAAAGTGTAAAAAACTGTGAGGTTATTATACTCAGGATCACTGTTGTTAGGCCGAAAACATCAGTTTTAAATTCCTTGCATTAAAAAGGAAATATTATCCCTTTAAATAAAGCCTACAGACCTCAATACTTGTTTTATATATAATATTTAATTTTGTTATTAATATGTATATTTTTTCAAACAGATTGCAAGATAAATGCTGATATAAATAGAGAATCGAATAAATAATCGCTACTTTTCGACTGATTCTAATTAATTTAAAAATTCTTTCATTTTGCTTCTATCTAACACACTTCGACATCCGACAACATATCTTTCGATGTTTCGATTTTACAATATACTTTTCATCGGTTATCTTTTTTAAGATTTCTCCTACAAATTGTACGACACTTTGAAATGCAGCTTCTTTTGCTTCACATTTGCGTATATCTTCATCTAAATCTTTTAACTTTTGTCGATCATTTTTCAATTTATTTATTAATTCGCAATGTTTAACCATACTAGATTTTAATTGAGTCTGTAATTGATCATGACTTAATCTGTTTGTAGACATAATTGATTATTTTAAAATAATTAAAATTAAAGTGCTATTTCATACAGAAACCAACTCTCACCCTCTGTCACCCAATGGTGTAAAAGATAATCGTTGGAATAGTTTTCAAAAAAGGCGATGATGCTTTGTGCACAAAAAAATAAAAAAAAATAAAAATAATTTAGAAGGAATTACGGAAACTCTCTGCGAGTACAACCCAGTTCAAAGTCCAGTTCTTGCCATTCCAGAACTGAGGAATGAAAATCATCGATTTATATAATTTCTCTCCTAAATGCTTTATCTTAAATCTGACAAACTTTATAGGGTTGTGTCGTTTAGACTAAAATAAAGTCTGTGACGAAATATTTTCAAGGTAGCAGAAGTTCTTTTAAAGTCAATTCTCGGTGATATCTCTCTGATTATATAAATTCTATGCATAATCTTTAGGTGACGCACGAGACCTTTTACAGACTCAATTTAAAGAAATACGTTTGAATATTGATCATTATATCAGACAATACACGAGGAAGCTAAATGCATTAAATAATCAGGAGGACTTGTTAAGCAAGCAGGTGATAAAGAAAAAAACCAGATTAAATAATGTATTAGAAATTAGAATACAAAGAATTGTTATTTAAAGGTGATATTGTGCCGAAGAGAGAAAACATTGGATCTTTAAAAGCAGAAGAACCAACTTTATAGAAGAAAACATAAAATTCTGTATCATGCTCGAATTACGAATGTCTATCATTTTGAGAACGATGACTTTGGCATGCTTAATATGAGACAAAAAGTAATGGAAATCCTACAAAGTTGTGTAAAATTGTCTGAAGAGGAAAAATCTTACAACCAAGGCGGAAGAAAAATACATCAGACAATCCATTGACGAATCAGTAAATATACGTTGATTTTTGAAGACTGTTCAGGAAGATGATTATTAGCAACAATAAATGCAACATTCCAGAAGACAATAGGAAAGAGCCAAGCGGAAGTTATATTTGGTAAAAAAATGAACAGAGAAAGATAGCATAGTCGACATATAACGACGAATTACAACACTGAAACAGAAGAGATACCAGTCAGGAGATAGTGTGCTTGTTAAGGTGGAAACCAGAGTAAAGGAAAAAGACAAATACGGAGGACCATATGCATTAATTGACAGATACATGACAGGAGATACAGATTGCGACATGAAAATTGAAAAATTTTGGATCAAAATATGGGAAAACTGAAAAAAATCTTTAAAAAGGTGGAAATGAGGAGGTAATTACTTTAGTTCGCTGATTAAAATTTAAATAGTTTTGAAAAAGATTATTCTGAATTAAAATCAAACTGAAAATTTTAAAAATTAATTAGAATAAAACTTAAATATTTTAAATTTGAATTTAAAAATATTCTTCATAAATTTATTTGAATTAAAATATTATTTTGGAGGAAAAATGAGTTGATCAAAACAGATAAAACAGTAATTTTAAAAATAATTTGAATTCTATTAAAAAATTTTATAAATATTTGAAAAAATTTGTTTTTCAAATTTTAAATTAATTTAACCTTTTCAACACGATGATTTTATTTCAGTAATCCATGTAGTATTATTGTGAGGGATAATTTGGAATGTTGTAAGTTTGTTGTTTGTATGCTGTTTAGATTTGTGACTCTCCTACTCAGATGGGATTGGTATGTTATTGATTAATTATTTAAATCTAATTAAATTAATTTAATGATATTAATTTTAAGTACTAATTAATTAAAGTTTGATAATTATGAATTTTAATAATATTTTAATAATATATATTAACTTATTAAATGTAATATATTTTAAAAATTAATGTTTATTTTAAAAATTATGTAATTACTTTTATCCAATAAAAATTATGAGAAATTAAAATTTATTATTAAACTTTCCCATTCATTGTTTTTTTAGATTTTAATATATTAACAAAAAAACTATATCAATCAAAGAAAGATGACCAATGAGAATTGTTGTGAAGAAACTGTTTGTGTTGTCAATAAATGTTTGCATTCAAATTGTGATGCTGTTAATAATTATTATTGGAGAAAATCGATTGAGTAAAAAACTTTCAAAAACAGGTTTCTAAATTACATGGATACACATATATATACACTTCAACAGTGACAGAAAGACGATCAGTCGCTTCACCTTCACAGATAATCCTGGTGTGACAATCCCTATACAATTCCCTAATAAGCCCTATCGAAGGAGGAAGCAGGCCCATTTTTTCAAGGAAATATTCAATGGAGATGGTGTCAAAGGCGGCAGCAATGTCCATGAAGGCGATGTGAAGCTCAGATTTGTCCTCATTGACATAATGATCAAAAATAGCGCGCAAGAGAAAGGTGTGTTCAGCACAGTCGTCCGAAGGATATCTGAAATTGATGTTACAAACAGCTCTGACTCTTACAAACCCGACACTCTCTAACAGTAACTATCGCAATGATTATACAGAAATAGATTGGAAATACTTTAAAATTACTTGAATCATGAAAAATCATGAATGTCTTCACAAATTTTAGTAGGTGCTGAAATTTCGTCAGTTTCTTTGATATGCAATCTCAGATCGGGAATTCTTACGTGATTATATTCAAATGTCTTTATAAAATAATCCACATTAAAAATATAGTCAAATGACAAAGTTATCTGTTCTTTTAAATCAGACATGAATAATTTTCTTTAGTAATTAAAAATCGATATTCTTAGTTAATTTTTATTCGATATCAAAATTTTATTCTAATTATAACAATAAAACAAGTTACATAATTATAACTTAATCAGATTTCCTTTCTTTTTTTACATTTTTACCACGTTTTTATTAGCTTGCTTTCTTGTCTGTTTGTCTGTTTGTCTGGAACAAATCTTGCGATTGATTTTTCGACCACTTTCAGTCATCCAATTGAGCTGAATTTTTTTATACAGGCTTGGTTCCGATGACAATACAATTTGATAGAAAAAATTTTGAAAAAAAATAATTTTTTCTAATTTTTTATGCAAAAAACCACTTACGAAAATCTACAAATTTATACACTGTATTAAATAGCAATCTTTTCGTTTATTTTCATGAATGAAGTTTTATACAGGCTTGGTTCCAATGACAATACAATTTGATAAAAAAAATTTTTGAAAAAAAATAATTTTTTCTAATTTTTTTATGCAAAAAACCACTTACGATTATCTACAAATTTATACAATGTATTAAATAGCAATCTTTTCGTTTATTTTCATGAATGAAGTTTTATACAGGCTTGCTTCCGATGACAATAC
>MQRK01253808.1:20525-31255 GCA_001938485.1 Girardia tigrina
ATTATTAAAAAATAATTATAATAAAAAATCATTTTGAAAAAAAAATTTCTATTTTTTTAATAATTAATATAATTTATTTGAATATTTTTCTAAAATTAAATTTTGGTGTAAGATTATGTAAATTTAAAAAATTGTTATTGATTTATTTTAATTTTTAAAAAAATAATAATTAGAAAAAAAACTTTCAAATTTTTTATATTTTTTGCATTAAAAATTTACTAAATATTTTTCTAAAATATTATTTTCTAAATATTATTTTTTTAATATCATTTAAAAAATAATTGAAAACATTAGCAACAGTAAACGATCATTTTGAAAAAAAATTATTTTTTTAATAATTAATATAATTTTTTATTTGAATATTTTTGAAAAAAAGAAAAAAATATTTTTTTATAATTATAATATTTTTAAAATTGAATTTTCGTTTACGATTATAGAAAAGGGTAAAAGTCTCTTAGTTCTTCATTCTCTCCTTAAAACTCTTCATTAAAAGACAAGACCAACCATTTGGTTTGGATTCTGGCAACAGTCGAACATTTTATCTATCAATCTCGGATTGATATCGTTCTCCAGAAACCTAAAGGAGTCAGTTATTTCTAGAAAATTAATGAAGATAAATACGGAGCGAATTCCTCCTTGCTCAGCCCATTGTCCTTATTCGTGTCAAGCGTGACGAATTCCGTCCAGACATCTCTCGCCCAATCCAACAAAGGGTTCACAGAAAAGGTTTCGTCATGAACAACCAAGAAGACCTCAGTAAAACAAGGAGACATCAGAAAATCGTTAATTTTTATTTGTTGGTTTTTATTGTTTGACGATAAAAAGAAGAAGCATTTTTCAGTGAACGCTTCTGCGAGAAACAATTTGTCATAGGACGACAAATCCAAGATCTACACTGACCCTTTCATTAATAAACACATGTCATCAATAATCATCGAACCGACCATCGACCATTCTTCCATCTGTTTGCACATCCAATTTGTGAAACACGTCCGATCGATCATCTCCAATTCCGATTTTGGTGAGAACAGAAGCAAGCAATAACGGCCGTACAAAAAAAATTGCCATTCTTGGAGCAATCTTTTCAGATCCTTGACCTTTATTCGACGAAAGAAGTCGTCACTTTGTAAATTTTGAAATAATCTGATATCGAAGATAGTTCGAAATCGGGGATCGATAAGGCTAAGGAAGTCTCGATAAGAGATTAGACCATTTAGAAGGTTGGTTTGGTCTATCTCGTCGATTTTCTCCACCATCTTCTACCAGTACTATTACGACCATCGTATTAACTACCAAATCTTACTTCGAAAGGGTTCTCCTGGAAGACTAGCTCCAACTCATCTAATGTCACGGTCTTTAGAATCTTTTTAAATTTTTTATTAACCGTTGAAAAATTCATTTTGTTGTTTTTTTTAATAAAAATATTAAAACAAATTTTTTTTAATTTTAAATTACAAAAAATGTATTTCATTTGTGGTCTCAGTCCGAAGAACATTTCACCGTGAAGAAATAGGGGATCCTCCTTCACTAATCCGGGTAGGATGACACACTTCTTATTCAAAAACGGACGCAAAACTGCAACTAAATGAGGTAAACGCTTCAGAAATTATAATTATTAACAATTCTATGAATCAAATTGTAATAAAATTTCCCTACAATTTATTGACAGAAAACCAGTCGTTCAGAAATTGACAATTCCAAAAGATAAAATACATTTATAATTTCGCACGAATAAAATTATGTTATTAATTTGGTTAAATCGGACACGTGATTTACAAAACTCTTTTTATCAAAATTAATTACCATTTTTAATTTAAATTATTTTGTAATAAATTTACATTTTTTATAATAACAAATTATTTTAACTAACTTTGTGAAATTCTTTTATTTTAATTTATATTTTAAAATGTTTTTGAAATTATTTTTTCTTGATTTAGATAAAAAAAATTTTACGATTGTCCCAAAATCCTCGCAGTCGAAATGCAATGTCGTACGTCCGGAGAGTTTTACCAAACGGTCTCAATCTAACTAAATCCATGGTTCTAAGTTCTAAGTCGACTTGACTTTACAAGATATACATCTTCCATCCATAGTTCTTTTTTACCCAACTTTTTCTCCACTATTTTTTCAATGATTTCATCAGCCTTTCTAAATATTACTGTTGGATCGCTGGATCCAATTCCAAAAATTTTAACCAAATTATTGCGATTAAAAATTAAAAATAAATAAAAACTAAATTCAACTCAAACACTTCAGAAAATCAAATTAAATTAGGTCGTAAATTCAACTCAAAGCACGATTCAGAATCAGCATTTTTAATTAATTAATTATTCACTCACAAAATTAAAATAAAAGTGCTGAGATGTGGTCATTTCTTGATTGTCGACTCGATAGTGGAATCGCAATTTCTAGGACGGTGATCTGAAATCAGTTGGTTTCGGGACCCAGAGTTCAGGACCTTTTTGAAAAAGCGATGACGTCTTCAACGTAGCCAGAATGCATTGATCCCAAAGGAAAACGGTGAAATTTTCGATTAACAGAATCGAAAAAGAATTAACGCCTAATATTTGGTTTACTACTAATGACATAAAATACACGAAAAGTTAAGAAACAAATTCTTGAAACGTCCTGAGATATGTTTATTTTCAATCGACATCTTTTATACAAATTTCATAATGTTTTCCAATTGTTTGTACATTAAAAAAACGAATATTCTTCATTATCAATAATTGTTTAACATACAGTGTAAAATTCAGAAAAACATATATATATATATATATAAATGAAGGACCGATTACCTATCTTAACTGCGACAATCTCTGGACCAGAAGAGTTTGCAAGAGAAGATGTTGATTCCAGGGACCCGACACAACCGAGTAATTACTGACAAGCCTGTAGTCGAGCATTGATCTCCCTGTCTAATTGACATCGAAAGCCCCGCATCGGATCAGTCTGTGATTTTTTCCCCGATCAGTCCCGGTCGGCCGAGTCGGTCATCCGGATCACTGTCTGTGGTTGTCGCCCTAGGACGCTCATTCGGAGTTTCATCAAAGGAACCGGCGGTTTCCCAGATCGATGCGATCGCGACCCCTATGATGCACCCATTGAAATTGAGTGATGGTGACAGCGGAGTGATCGAGTGTTCACCCCATCGGTGCTTGGGCGCATTATACTGATTTGTGCTGCGTTTGAGCTTTCAACTCTTTCTTTGGCAATCCATGATGATGCCAAAGTGAGAGAAAAAATCTGCTCCTAGAATTGGTAGTTGCAGATTAACTACTATGAAGGACCAAGTGAAAGTATGGCTAAATCTTGGTAGATTGAAGAATAGATGAAAAGATCCTTCGGTTAAGATAGGTGAACCATTGACCGCCTTTAACGTTATAAGATCATGATTGAGGTGTCTGGGTTTGTACATCAGAGTTAATATGGATTTTACAGAGCCTGAATCAAGCAGAAAGTTTATAGATGTATATAGTGCTCAAAAATTCAATATATAAAAAAACTATTTAAAAGATGAAAATTGTTTTATATGGCAGTCCTATTAAAAGAACTTCTCGACCATATCAACACAACATGTAAGAAGACAATAATCAAATCAAAAGCATTAACCTTCAAATACAACACACAACACACCATAATCACCACCCGCCACCATATCAATTAAAAACTGCGATCAATACCTCAGACAAACGTCCAGCCATCGAGAAAGTATTCTTGACATTGAAATAAGATGGATCACAGTACCGTGAGACCGAGCTGAGATTATGGACTACTCAACGTTGCCACAGTTCCAGACAGCTATCCAATATATTTTTATATTTATATTTTTATACTTTATATTTTTGACATTGTGGGCATTGTAAAACCCATTGGTGTAAGTCCAAGCGCATTGCTGGCCAAATCACGCGGGTCATCACGCGGGTCATCACTTATCAAATATTTTCATTCATTTATATTATTTATTATTGTTAATGATTTTGTACTCATAAATTACAGGGTGGCCCAATGGGTACGCAGCCTCTAAAAATATATACGCAGGCCAAATGGCATTCGAAGATATTCGAATAGACCAAATGGGGTAATTACGGTTGTCTTTAGAATGGATTCTTTGTCTACTGGGATTAGGTGGTAGGCCTTGGCCAAATCCAAATGATGAGAAGATGCTACAGCGGAAAAACGCTGCAAGATGTCAGTGATTAGTGGCATCGGGTATGAATCTGGAGTTGTGACCTTGTTCAAGCCTCTGTGATCGCCATAAATGCGTATGGAACCGTCTTTCTTGGGAACGATCTGTAGTGGTGCTGCCCAAGGGGAGCTGGAATGTCGTACGATGCCTGAAGCTTCGAGTTCAGAGATTTCTTTCTCGGCCAGACGATCAGATGGTTTGAGACACATTCGTCCGTACGTCCACTTATGTTGAAGTTGTTAACTGTGTTGGGGAAGGTCCTTTCAATTAACTGTGTAGGGTCGGACAGCAAGGTACATACTTGTATGGAAGGTGGTGTGCTAACCGCTGTTTCTGACTGTTTAGGTGGAAGTAATTTACGGTTCCTGAAATCAACGAATAGACCAAAGTTATCGAAGAAATCCGCCCCGAGTATTGATTGCGTGACATCGGCGACCGTGAACGTAAATTGAAAAGATTGACCCAGTGAGATGAGGTCGAATGATAGACAGACTGTTCCATACGTGTGGACGATTGATCCGTTTGCAGCAGTTAGACTGAGCGTCGAGTCTGTGGATAGAAACTTTTGGGTAGGACAGAGATGGCGGAGTCCGTGTCGATTAAGAGAGTCATTTTGTTGGCAGAAGGACCACCGACGGGGGCATTTCAGACAAAGATACCGCAGCATTTGTATTCGCCTTCTGTGTCGGCTGCGAAGACCGAAGGCGAACTTAGTTTTTTGACGGTTTGCATGAGCAGCCAGGCGCACACCGTTTCGACTGATCCCCATAACGGGAGTGATGCACACAGACAGTGTCCCACTCAATTTCGATCTTTTCGTCCTTCCAGGTGCATCCTCGCTTCTTTACCGAACTTTGAGTGATACCAGCACATATTGAGACTGGGTGACCTGTTTCGGCTTGGTGTTGGATGCTGTTTGCGGGACTGTCGTGATTTCATGTTGTTGAGAGCAGCTAATTGTGTCGTGACTGCTTGCATCTGTGCTTGTAACGTCTCGATTTGTGTGACGAATGTGTCTGGTACTGCTGATGAATGCAGTTGTTCCGGTTGCGTGTTAACGGCAAAGCAAGTATTTGGCTCGGTTAGTTGTGTTTCCATAATGTCGTCTGCAACTTTTGCCAGTTCGTTGAAATTTTTCGTGTTAGTGCCAGCTAGAACAGCTTGCACTAATGGTGGAAGTGACCGCAGAAAAAACCGTTTGAGTTGGTCGGAGGGAGGTCCGTTCGTAGTTCCTGGATGGATAGTTTCCAGGTCCGTCACAATTTTCGTCAAAAAGATTGAAGGTTTTTGTTGGCTAATGTGTTGTGATTTGAAATATGTGACGAAAATATCGTCGAGGGAAGGTTGAAATGATCTGAAAATGTGCTTCATCAGTTCATCAAAGGGTTTATCGTGTGATCCTATTGTTGGAATATGCAGTGAGATTGAATGCATGAGTTCCGGCGGAATAAGACATAACGCATGATGGAACATAGCAGTTTGATTCGTAATTCTCTGCAGGTGAAACTACATCTCCAGGATTCTTAACCAACCCTGTGGTGTTCCATCTTTGTCCAAAAAATATGGCGGCGGTATGGGTAGCAAAGAAATAGCGTTGATATCTTGCCCTTGTGTCAGGGTGTCATTCCCCCCCTCCCGGTAAAATGTCAGTGACAGTTATGTGTGCCTGGTTTTGGATGCCGTACTCGATCCATGTGAGCTGGGGACGCAGGGGTTTGGTGTTCCAGATAACCATAGTCGGCGACCGTGAGTATGTGATAAAAGTGTTATGACGTCGTTGATTCGTGAGGTAGGTGCAATTCGTAAGTGAGATTCTCCAAATGAATCATGTAATATGATGGTTATGTGAATATTAATAGAATATTAATAGTTGAGGTTATCATGTTGTGTTGAATGTGTGTGTGAATGATGTTACGCTAGCGTTTATAATCATGAAACCCGAACAAAAAACCAAAACACTCAGTTACAAATAAAAATTCAATTTTTTGATGAAAAATATTAAAATAATTATTAAAAAAGTTATTGAAATTTGAATTAATTACATAATGTTTATAAAATGTATTAAAATCATAAATCCCAAAAGGTTTATTATTCGACAACGATATATCAAAATCTATCAGACCAACCTGAATTTCAGCTGTTTCGATGTCTGTCACGCGTACCGCGTTTACTGTCCTCGTTCGGTAACCCGTGAGTTGAATGAGAAACGGTATGGCTTCTAAACAGTGAGGAACGATTGAGTCGGAATGGATCTCGAAAACGGGTGGCTCGCTCGTCCACGGATCTCGTTGGTGTTGCAGCGGTGTGCGAGGCGGGCCGGAGAATGGTAATTGTAGGTTCGGAATCTGACGTCAACATTGCTGACAAGGGTGAGCGATTGCGTGTTTGAGTCGCCAACATTGAATCAGTGTTCACTTCTGAAACCAGTGAAGTGGGAGTTTCCATAGCGGTTCCCATTTTCAAAAAACAAGGAAAAGATAGAATCGGATACAAAATTTATTGATCACAAAATAAATTTTATACGGTTTTCGTTTTTTTATTTACATATTTATAATTTCAGGTGGAAAAATTCTTGTGTCGATTGATCCCGATATTCCTTGTGAAAAAAAACTTCAGGGAATTTTAATTTTGTAATCATTAAATAGATTTGCGACAACAAAAAATAAAAGAAATTCAAATTACATTTAAATAATATTTAAATTTGTGAAAATTTTAAAGGAGTTTGATTTTTTGTTGGAAATGTTCACTACACCAATGTTTAACATACATTATAAAGAATTGAAAGGATGACCAAGTATAGAGTTTCACATAAAGAATAAAAGTGTACAGTGCCTTTTTTGGCACAGCGGTCCGAGTCAATGTTATTAAAGCAGAGATTATCAAAGGTATGAAAGATATCAAAATAAAAGAAACAAAAAGACGAATACACTATGCAAATGAAGCGGAACTTATAAACTATGGAATTGTGCAACTAAAAGTGATCATTGAAAGGTTAAAGAAAACGATTGATTTTTTTGTAGTTAAAGATCTAGATCCAGAAATGATAGCAGGGATAGATTTTTTGGACAAATTTGGAATGAAGTTGAAGAAAGAACCACCTCACACAGGAAATGTATTACTAATACGAGATAGCCCCTCTGATGAGGATAGACTAAAAAGAATTAAAGAGCTGTATGAAAATGAAATCGACGACCAACTAATGGGACTGTTAACAGAATATAAATCAATATTTATGGCCGAAAAATGGGATATTGGAAGAACTTTACTGACAAAACATAAAATCGAATCGCATGGTGATAAACATAATAACCGTATTGACAGTCGAAACATTTCGAAGAGAAACTAGACGATATCATTAGAAATTATGAAGAAAATGATATTATCTACATACTATTTCCCCCTGGTATGTGTTTGGAAAAAGGAGAAACAGGACATAAGAGTGTGCGTAGATTTTCGAAAATTAAAGAAAGTCACGGTCAAATCTGCTTTTCCAATGACAACTGTAGAAGAGATGCTGAACACACTAAATGGAGCAAAGTACTTTAGAACGATCGACTTAGGAAGCGCATACTATCAAGTAGAGCTGGAAGATAAATCAAAAATCAAAACAGCATTTTCAACAAAGAATGGTCAATACTGTTTCAAGAGAATGCCGTTCAGAATTGCGGCGGCACCAGTAACTTTCTAAAAACTAATGGTAAAAGTTTTGGGCAAATTGAACTGGAAAGAGGCAGTTGTATTTGGACGATATTTTAATTTTTGCGAAAGATAAAAAGGAACACCTCAAACGAATTGAACATGTACTTAGTAAAATAAAGGAATCTGGTCTAAGAATAAACCCTGAGAAATGTCACTTCTTGGTTGAAAGGACAAAGTTTTTAGGATACGTGATCAGCAAACAGGGCATAGAAACAGATCAGACAAAGATCGATGCAATTAGAAAGTTTCAGAGCCCTTCAGAGCCAAACTATTACAGAAAATTTCTTAAAGACTACGCAAAATATTCAAAAGTATTGGAAGGGCTGTGTGGAAAGAATAAATATAAAAAAATAATATGAACGGAAGAGTGTAATGAGGCATTTCAAAAATTAAAGGTATTACGAGAAAAGAACTGCTGGCAATCTACTATTTTACGCAACACTTTAAACACTATTTTTACTGCAAAAAATTTTTATTAAGAACAGATCACAAAGCCATCACCTTTATGTTGACGACAAAGAATCCAATAACCCACAGTTTCAAACTTGGATAAATTTTCTTAGTGGGATGGATATGAAAATGTAATACCGAAAAGGCGAAAAACACTCTAACGCCGATGCAATGTCGAGGAATTCCTGCGAAATGTGTGTACAATGTCAGACGATGCACGAAGAAACTAAAAAAGGAAAAATCAAAACAAGAATCTTAGCCCTTGACGATGAATCAAAAGAATTCAGATGGCAGAAAGATAATGATGAGATAAACCAAATAAACCAAATCTTAAATCTGGGAAAACAAAGAAATGGGTACTGAAAGATGATATCGTGCCGACAATGGATAATAAATACAGGATCCCAAAAATCAAAAGAACTGAATTTGTGAAAGATATACACAAGATGCTATGTCACGCTGGTAGCAAGAAAGTTTACAATTATTTAAAAGATGACTTTGATATGAATGATATGAGAAAAGTGATAAAGGAAATCGTAAAAAGCTGTGTAAATTGTCAGAAGAGAAAGACCCTAACAACGAAAACAAAAGAGAAGCACATGAAACAATTTTCAGATGAATCCTTCCAAAAACTATACATGGATTTCTGCGGACCGTTTAAAAGAAATATTAATGGATATAAATACATACTAGCAATAATCGATCAATTTAGCAGATACATAAGTTTAAATGCCGTTGCCCATCAAGACGAGAAAACTGTAATAAAAGTATTACTAGACAAATGGATTTGGAAATTCGGACCACCAAAAGAAATCCATGTTGATAGAGGAAAAACATTCGGATCAGCACTTTTTAAAGACATAATGAATAATTTTAAAGCTAAAATATTATATTTCAGTCCCTATCACCACAATACCAACGGGATCGTGTAGCGACAATTCAGAACAATTAGAGATGCCATAAATATACGAATGAAGGATGAAACTCACAAAGACTGGGCGGAAATTTTGCCAGAGGTAGAATTTATGTTAAATAGCACAATTCACGCTACTATAGGCGTCTCACCAGCGGAAATAATATTTGGCAGGAAGTTAAGACATTGGTGGAAAAATACCAAGGAAGACAAGGTCAGGAAAGAAAAGAGCAAAAATATAGTAGAGACAAATCGAACTTTTTTGAAGTTGGTGACAAGGTGTTGATAAAGAGAGAAAACATAACAAAAGAAGAAGATCGATATATGGGTCCGGCAACAATAAAGAACCGTAGACACGAAAGAAGTTATGAATTGGAATTAGATGGTAGAATTTTGATAAGGAATGTAGAATGGCTAAAGCCATTTTAATCGAGGGGGATGTGAGGAATATTTTTGAATGGTGTTTATTGTGTGTTGTTTTGTATGTTGTTTTAGGATTGTGTTTCTCCCACCCAGATGAAAGATTGATATCTTAAATATTTTAAAACGTCGAGTTGTTTAATCAATTATTAAAAGTTAAATAATCACTTTAAAATGAAACTAATATTTCATAAATAATATTTTAATAATAATTTNTTAAAATAAATAAAATTATTTTTTATAATAATTAAATTGTAATTTAAATTTGTTTGAATAATAAGACGTTAAAGAATATTATTAAAGATTGTCAATCAAGAACGATGACGAGCTACGCAAGTTTTACGGATAATTGTTCTAGTGGCAATTTAAATTGTGATATTAATAAATATAAAGAAAACCCAATTAATGTTCTTAATAATAATGATTAAACATACATAATTTAATTTTTATTTACTATTCGGATACAATTAATAATTTATTCAACAAAATATCATTGTATGACTGACACTTTGTCTTACCCGACCAAATTAATTTCATGTCATTGATTTATCTTCGACAAAAAAATCCCCAACCAATATTCGGCAACGAATTGTGTCTCCACCTATTGACATATTTCCAAAAACCCCGAATAACTTCGTTTAGTTTCGGTACATTTGCTTCTCTTCAATGACTTTATATATTGTTCGATTTTACATGCTTAACTAATGTTAGCCGGCTGAGACTATAAATAATTCAGGATTTGAATTTTCCCTTTTATTTACAAACATACAGAATCGTCATGGCAAGAATTCTAAAAATAATAAAAATTAAAACTCAAACTTTCAAACAATTAAACATCACTTCGCGACCACGATTAAGAGAGTCACCATTCTGAAACAACATACAAAAATCAAAACACCATTCAGAAATATTCCTCACAGTCTTCCTATATTTAGAGTACCAAACTTCAGACTTCTTAATATATAAGAATAAAGGATTACCAAAATATTAATATTAAAAATTATAATGATAAAATTAATAAACAATTAAATTAATAAATATTATAAATAAATATTAAAT
>MQRK01253809.1:0-10681 GCA_001938485.1 Girardia tigrina
ATATATATATATCGGTTATATACCGAATAAAAGGAGAATCAAAGGTTAACTCTGTTCTCGACCCCGTAAAAGTCATATAATACAAATTTAGAAATAATCTAAATTTGTTGATTGCGCAATATTTTATTTAATTAATTTTAATTTAATTTTGTAATATCTCACAATTATTTTTAAATTAATATTTTTAGAAATTAAATATTTTAAAAAGATTTAGAAAAATTTTTCGAATAATCATGATTAAAAATAGAAATAAAAATCAATTAGAGCGATGTCAAACGATGAACGATCTTCCGTAGTCTCAATGTTCTTAACAATGTGCTATGGGATTTTTGATGTTTTATAAATCGTTTTGGCCTTTCACTTGTTCGTCTAAAAGTTTTTCTCTCAGAATATTACAATTATCTCACTACCCGATGATTTTTTATTAGTGCAAGTTAATAAATACAGTAATTATTTGAAATATGTTTTCACAATCTAAATATTTTTTTAAATGTTCGAGGTGAATTTCGATAAAAATTAGTTAATGTCAACAAAATAGATACAAATTTCCTTCTGATATTATTGAATTTTAATAATAGTTTAAGATAATTTGATAACAAAATTACTATTTTGTTTTTAATTTTTTCTTTTCTCTTTAGTTTAAAAATGATTTTTTTGAAAATGTATTAACGTGAAATGAACTGAATTACTTTACTGAAGTGTGTGAAGCTGAAGTACATTACTTTTTGTAGCTACAAGATTTAACGCCATGAAATATACAATTAAGGCACTGAAAATCGTATCGGCGTACGTCGTTCTTAGATATTTTAAGAATTCACTCGAGCACTAGTAGGAATACGCTGACTCGCTCCACGCAAATTATCAAATGATGCTGCTACTCACATTTATGATCAATACATCGATTGATGTCTTTTGATGTTTTGACGAGGCCACGCGAAAGAATTTTGAGAAGAACACTTCCGTCATCACAGAAGTACTTAATTTAGATGTTTTATTGCGTCTGGCTCGGGTAAATGTTCAAGTAGAGCCTGGAATTTCTGGAGAAATTGCAGCAGTGTTCGGACGGCGGATTGGTAATAAATCACATCCTTACCATGTGTTGCGGCAACTCTGAACTTGAATGTGGAACTTTGAAATTGCGCACCCGATATACAGCCAGCCAAGCCACACCCTAAGAGTATCTGAAACATTGTGAGTGCTTAGGGTGCAGCCGAACAGATCACATTGTAAAAGAGTGAACACAGAGCAGAATCAGGCTGACGGAAAACAAGAAGTGGGTGCCAAATATTGCTTTCCTACACGCACAATTGTGGATTACTTCGGTGAATGTGTGATTAAAGATGGTGGAGGAAATATTCAAAATTGGTTATTCAACAACGGTCTTGGTGAAGTCTTTAGTTTCACTGGTGAAGTTGTATTATGTGAAAGAATATATGCAGATGATGGATGGAATAGTAGTAGGTGGGAATTTTAAAACTAGACAATCTGACAATACTACCCTGCTAATCGAGTGCGATGGCAGGCAAATTTTCTACCATGAAATAGTAGGGCCGGAAATTGTCAGTGTGAGTCTTGACATACTTCTCAGTCTGGATACATTCAGACAGCTTGAGGACGTATAATGTGTTAGGTGGGGTTTGCGCTCCACTTACATTAAAAAAACAAAATCTTCAGGCAGCAAATCAGACAATAAAGGGAATTGTTGAATGGAGCCTGAGTGATTTTGATCTCATGACTGACTTACTGCTTGTGTTCTGGAGGCTAACAAACGCGATAACGGAAGATAGACTAGTCCAATCACGTTAGATAAGGGAGCTGCTGGTCCAACATTGAGTATGTCATCGAACTATAGAAGTTTCAGAAAAAATTGAAACTGGTTGCTTTGGTGGAGAACAAGACAGGCTTTCCCGCTCGAATATTCAGTGATTTGTTGACTGTAGCAAAGTAAATACTTAGGATGCTGGCGATTGAGACCTATAGAGAGCAAAGAAGCACCTTATGATGTAGTTACAAGAATGAAGCACCTGGCGAGTCGATGGTGGGGCTCAGAACGAAAGACCGAAAAATTGGTTTTAATGGTGTGAATAGATGCTCACTCAGAGAGTCCATCGATCATTTTCCAGTGAAGTGAGAGAAATGCGATTTGAATGTCAGGTGTCAAAGTAAAATAGTTGAGTTTTGGAGAAGATCAATCAATTCCAATGAGCTTTACGAATTTTGAAAACTGATGTAGTTTATCTTTTGAGTCGAGCCTCAAACAAGCGCGGGGCATTTGTAAAGCTCGGGATCTACCAGCTGCGACATCTGGTGCTATATTAATCCAGTGGTGTACAACACTTCTCCTAACTGTAATGGAATAATCCTTGTGCCAACGGTGTTTTCTCACTGGTGAGTGTTACGACTTCCAGTGGATTTAGTGAAGTAACTTTCAAGGTCTTGCAGTACAGAAAAACATTTTTAAAAATTATTATCTATAAATATAATATTTTCAAATAAAAAATGAAAATTCTTACTTCTAGACCCAACTTATAAAATGCAAAGTTCAAAATATATCTTATCAGGTTTCGAACTTTTTCATTCAATTTTTCAGAAGTAAAATCGGGAAATATAATTCCCGGATTAGGCTTCTTTGAATTACTGACATTGTAATACTGCATTTGATGATAGCGAATTATGTGCCAAAAACAGCATAAGATCATATTGACTGCCATGGTCTAAAGAACTATTTAATAGGTATATATACATAGAATTACATACCCATGCATAGGGCTTGAAAGATTCAAATTTCTGCAGACCAAAATATTTCAAATTTTCCCTTGCCAAATTCGAATGGTTAAAATATGAATGCTAAAAGAAAACAATATAACATGTGACAATATAAAAGATTCCTAACAAAGAATTACAAATGATTAATAATTTTTATAATTATCTAAACGATGGTTGAAAGTTCCATTTCAACTATGATTTTAGAATAAGTTAACTTTACTGCCATGGAGTTACACAACACTTTATCCCCATAAATGTAACAATGTTTAGACAATCTCTGATTTACTCTAACTTACTTTTTAACGTCGCATTTTAAATCTGTTTCTGACCCGACTGTCTTTTATACGTACGTGATACGCATTCATTATTTTGAAACTACGCTAGTAAACAATTCTTATAGTGAAACAAATTTATTTTGTATTTCACATATTTTGGCTGATATTTGATGATGATATAACTTTTCAAATTAACTGATTCATATGTTTCATTGATGCGAAGTTGAAGATATCTTTCAGAAGAGTCTATGCCACATATTAACAGTTTTTTACTGGGCACCTACTTTCTGACAATGTCGTGAAAAGAAACCTATTTTTCTGAAATACATCTTTTTCAAACAATACTGGAAATAACTTTTAGTGTTGATACCCTTCAATGAAAAAATCTGGATGACCACTGTACAGTCACAACTTGATCTATGTAAATGGGACTGTGATTATCATCAGAATAATGAGTTTATGAATCAGTCTTTTTGCCGTATTGCAAAGTGTAAGAGTCAAAATGGAGGAGCGAACGATAAAGAATGATAAAGTCTATCTCTAAAGGTTGTTTATCCGATAAACCAGTTATATCTGGAGGTGTAGGAAGGTGGAGCTACACATAATGTGGAAAGGAATATATCAGTAACACACAGAAGGTAAATTGTAAATCAATAAACAATGATAACCAGGTATTTCAAAACACACTTTCGGAAGGGAAGAACTATTGAACATAATCTCATTGTTTGTAGTTCATAGTATCTGGTTCTCTTGAGCGTCGCTCCTTTTTTCAGAGGAAAGCAGCAACGCTTAGGAGTGGATCAAATGCGCTGTTCCCCACCCATTCAATGCAATCATGAGACACAAAGTTAAAAACTCCTCGGGCATGCGTTGACGATGAGCAGACCTGAATTGGCTGCAGTGCGAAACAACTCTTTCAGTAGTCATACTGTGTGGTGACGTGACTAAAACAGAAGAGAGCACACGAAGAACTCTTCATTACGATGTCTGCAGCAAATGACTTAGTCGGAAGCTGTAGTGAACTCCCTCATCTGCTCCATCCGTAGACAATGTCTAACATGCTTCCAGCAGAGGTCACTGGTCGCATATTTCTTCTACAAAATTGGAACGCTCTTCCTCACTGAGTACTGCAGTAGACAAGGGGATTCAGGCGTTTAACATTTCATGACAGTTCCTGGCTTGACAGAGTGCTATTGTGGACTTGAAATAAATGTCACCCTCGATTTTTAAACGCTGTTGGAGGTAGTTGACTGTAGATTCTATTACTTTTGTTCGAAAGGCAGATGGTTTTCTGCTGATTGTCATAAACTTATGGAACTTAAAACGTCAACTGCTGCTTTCGTCAACAGTAAATCCAATCTTCTCTTCTCATCCACCAGGGAAAGGATAGTCACGCAATATTCCAAGCTTACGAACAGCTTCATCTCTGACAGTGATAATGTCGGGCAGAATGAGGTTGGTCTTTTGAAGATTCTTTTCCAACTATATGAAAACCGCGGAGACAAAATATTAATGCTGACAGCCACACTTACAGTGAATCTTCCATCCACGTGTTCAGGTAACTGACTGCAACACATTTTTCTATTCTTCAAATTCATTTCAAATTTTAATTTCAAATCTTCCCATACTTTGCAGAACCACTTCAACTTTGATTGATTCAGCATTGATTTATTATCGTAAATGTTCAGCAAAACGTGCTTCAAAAAAAGAGGGGAAAGCTGTAGCAGAGAAATCTGTAGCATGCTGTGCGAATCCGTTAAGGAGTTTTGTTCGTTTCTTTGAAATGCGGAAATATATCGCAAGGCCTCGTAGATTCGCTTTCCAAATAGCCAGTTCGGAAATGTCTGCTTCAATCGATACCATCGCCAGATCTATGACGTGGCAAGCACACCCCACTGTGACGATGTCTCTGCCAATATGTTCTCGACGCAATTTCCACAGGCCTCCCTCTCTCCCGGTATTTGCACTCTCACAATCAATCGTGATGCGAACAAGTTTAGTAACCGACACGTTCAGCATTTGCAACACTATCTTCCCGCTCTGCAACAATCCATTAGCACCAGATAGATAAGGTTCTACAATGCCAAGGAATACGGTTTTCATTTTTAAATCAGAGGTAAGAATGATTCGCGCCACAAGGAATTTGTTATCTCTTTGCTGCCTATCGACACTACCGTCAATTTGTATCGCAAAAGAGCAGCAGTTAGTAAACATTTTGGCAACTCATGCTCGTTCTTCATCTGTACTTACGTCCAACATTTCTCGATACGTAGAAGGGTTGCGATAGTGAATCCTTGCTCAGCTAAAATTTGCCTGATTCCGTCGGAATGTAGTCTAGTCACGCTAAAGACTGAGCTGGTCAGCTTCTTGCTGATGGTGTTTCCAGGATGGAGTCGTTTTACACATCAACGCTTATGTAAATCAAAAAGTCTATCACAGTTACTTTATGTTTTTCAGGCATTTCATACGGGTTTTTGTCACTTCTCTCATTCCAAAGTTTTGTTTTTTAAGTAAATTTGATGCTACCTTGTGACCAGTAGAGAGTAGATAATCAACCACCCTTGATAAGTTTCGAGTACTGTTTATGGGTATTCCAACACCCATTGGAACGGATCCATTTGCCAAAAATATTCATGTTCGTAGTCCTCTCAAGTAGTACATTGCATTAATGGTTGTTTCCTACCACCCGCTTGAGATTCAAATGATTGCAAGCAGTTGTAAGTTGCTGTTAACCATGTCATTTCTAACTTCATTCCTTTATACCACGAACATGATAATGAGGTAGCCCTCTCACCAGATTCACGTGCTTCACAACCAATAGATGACTAAGATTCCGGAGTATGTTCACTGTGACAAGCTGCTGTGTTGTTTGAATTTGCAACACATTTAAGAATCTAAGATTGTTGTGGTGCCGCCATTACATAACTTTCCGTCGATTCAAGAGGATGTACTGAAAACACCATATGGTTTAACTCTTTTTAATTTCTTGACGATAAACGGAGGATGTTGCTGTCTTTATGTGACTGTTGTTCCAGCCTCGTTGCCTTCATTTGCGTTTGGACCACTTTTAGGAAGAATGCCTAGGTAACAAAATAAAGGACACAATGTTCATACAATGGAAAATGCAAAAACCTTTACGTGTGTAAGCCTCGCCGAAACAAATTTTCGTTTGTCCAGTGCAGTTAGCTGCTGGAGAGAGTGCGGTTTTCTTTCTTTGGAGCCTCCTTTACACTCATTTATTCTTTAGAACTGTACTGACTGAGCACACTGATTTGTCTGGCCTTCAAATACAGACAGACCTTGCAAACACATTTACGTTAGGCTTTCTCATTTCTGTGTTATATGTATTATAAAGCTCGTTTCGATAACATGGTTGGACGGTTGATTAGTTGGTTACCCTAACCCAGCGGGGGCGCTAGTCCGATATCATCTGCGCAATTGTTCGTACACAACACAACGCTAACAAATATTTACATCAAGCAGACATTTTACAGCTGTCTTGTGAATGGTTCTTTCTATTTATAAAGAATGTCCTCATGAAGCCAGGTCTGTCCCTCCCCTTACATTATGGATTTATGCAATTCATTTGTTGTTGTCTCTCAGAGCTGTTTACATGATTCTATTCTATATTTCATCTCTCGCCACTGAATATTCTAGGTGGGTACCCACTTCATCTATTAATGAACGACAGGGCACCCATTTGGGTGCCCAGTAACTATGCTGCAATATTGCGTGGAAGAGTCTATGCTATTAACCATGGTAATTATTACGTCGATTATCATCCCACAACAAAAATAAAACATCAAATCCGCAAATCTATCTCAAAAGTTTTGAAAAATAAACAATATTTTATTGCAATAATTTGAAATATATATGTTTAAACAATAAAATATATGTTTAAACAATAAATATATGTTTAAACAATAAAAGATGTTTATGTATTCAAAAAATAAATTTAAATTTGACTTTTTAGTTTTATTTTGATTTTCGTTTTTGTAGTGCTCAGAAAAACAAAAAATTCAAAAAAATTCAAAAAAAAACTTTCAAAACTGATTTTTGTTTAATTAAATTAATCACAAATAATTTGGTATAACAGTTTTAAATTTTCGAATAAATAAATGATGCTTTACTTAACATTTCAAATCATTTTCTGTATGGACATTTCATAATTATTTCCGATAGAATCCGTCGCGCATTGTCACAACACGATATTATCGAATCCCAAATATAAATTTCCGAAATTCCCGTTTCCAAAAAAATGAAAGCGATCCGCACCGCTAGGACTCGACCGGCCGAAACACATCTCAGCTGCGCACGGCAGAGCTCCACGAACGCATCAATGCAAACTCCAGGTTGACGAGTCAAAGGGGTCATGCGCCGCTTCGAGCGATACCGGTTATTATGGGACCGGAGATGCGATACGGGAAGCCGCAGTGGGTCGGACCGATGACTATTCTCCGTCGGGGCACCAACCGGTAGCAAGTTTGAATTTTTGCAAGAGCACATTGATATTGATGAGTTGTGCAATGAATTTAAACATCTAATACAGCCTGTTTATTCTTTAAGTGATTCTGTGTAATATTTGGAGTAAAATTTATGACTAAAAATACATTTGGATTATTACTATTTTATTATTTTTTCGTTCTAAATAATTTAGTGTTATAAATAATTCGGAAACCCATTTCTAAGATGAAAATTTTCTTAAGTTTGAAATCGTGACATTTCTTGTACATATGTAAATCGTCATTAAATATTTCAGTCTCATAAAATTCCCCTCTACAACACCGGATATTTTCTAACTTAATAACACATTGGTTTCGGAAAATGAGTTAATTTAATTTAATCGCACTGTTTAAGTGTAATTAAGTCACGCAAGATCATTCGAAGATGTCTAAAAACCGAGCTATAATCTGCCCTCACCCGCTCATGATGAGGAACTACGCAATATTGGAGGGAAGACTTAGTTAGAAAGTTTTTGACTGCTTTGGCGTTAGACAGTGCAATCTTTTGACTGATTTGGTGTTAATCAGTACTCTCGTTTTTGTGCTTGTTCTTGTGTTTTTGTTTCTTATTAGGAGGTTCGGCGTCACAGTTCTTAGCGTCTGTTGGGAGATTTCGTTTTGTAGTTGTTTTCTCAGGAGGAATTTCTGAGCCAGACAAGGGAATCTCCGTGATAGGATTGTTTGTTGCGTTACCCCTGAGTTGGTTTGTGCGGGGTGTTCTATTCTAAACAGGTGTGTTTAGTTCTAAATTTATTGTCGGCGGCATCCAATCTACCTGCCAACAAAATTAGTTTGAGACGAGCGGTTTGGCGGAAAAGGCCCGACTACATAGTGTTAATCTAGAAAATGAGTAGACCTAAGAAGCAATCCATTAATAAACAGAAGGAATATCGTCTTTGAATGGATTAATTAAACGATTCATTTTAATCAATTGCTCATTGTTGAAAAGTTAAAGGGGTGCTACGCAAGTTCTCAAACGTTTAATAGAGGCCCAAAGTTTCTGTCCGAACTATCACAGAATCTGAAAGATACATTCTAATTATCAAACAAAATGAACAAATAAATAAAACAACACAAAAAGTTTAATCAATATTTCTCAAAGTTTAAAATTTATAAAATATTTTTAAATTTACGTTGAAGCTGCAATTTGTAAACCACCTCATATTGGTGACGAAGAGCAATTGAAAGAGCATTAAAGCAATCATTTGTATTGATAACAAAATGTACATAAATGAAACCGCGAAATTATGTAATCCTTCAAAAGAAAATAAGAAAACAATTAATATAAGGTAAACGGAATTATAGGCATTTATCTAAAAAAATATTAATTATTTAAAAAGAAATATATTTTTACATGATGTGATGCATAATATGTAATCGTAATAATGATAATTTTAATAATATGAACTTCAAGTATTCTCCAAATTATAAAATATAGTTTTCTTAAAACTTTGGTTAATCTTCTGGACAAAAGGTTTATGGCGCTGTTCATATCATTGACCAAATCTAAAAATATTCATAAAATTTATTTACATTACTAAATTATTAGTTAATTTTCAATGAGTTAATGATAAACTGAGAAATTATCAGAGAAAAATGAATGCAAATACGCAATTTTTATATTTTCACTCTTCTTTGAAAATAATTGAGCACATGCTGTATCCCGTTTTCGATACTTAGAACTTACTGCGGCATCAGTTAGAAAATTTCATTCTTTCAGTCTTGATACAAGGAGTTCATCACCCGATCTAGGAAGATTCAATTCTTGTATTAAATTATTAACTTCTTCCTGTTTAGGAAAATGACGTTCAACTAGTGGCTTTATAACAAAATCTTCATCTTAACAATACCAGTTATCAAGAAAATTATGTTTTTTCTCGTAGCCGTTATAAACATCAGTAAGAGAAACTGTAATAGGAAGGTATTTGGTATGTTCCACAATTGCAATAGAAAATTGTATATAAGAATAAATCACTTTTTGGTTATCTTATGATTTTTGTAGGCTGATAAATCGACTATACAGAAAAGCAATTTATGGGCTCTATACAGAGTTCAATATCAGATAATTTCATGCATTTACGATCAATACATAGCCATCCATCCAACGTTAACTAGCAGAAACCCCAGATAACAAGGAGATTAGATCTGATTATCCATATATAGGTTCCTCCCTAGGGTTCTAAGTGCATCAGTAAAATTTTCATATTGTGCTTTATTCTAGCTGCCTAGGCCTGGCTAGCCCTGGGCAGCCCTGGGCACCGAAAAATCGATTTTTTAAGAGATTTTCAAAAATGTTGACACGGATTCCGGCTATTGATCTATGGATTTCTATACATGTGTTCAGACAGGTGTTTGATATTTTGCTTGCTTCGACCTCTATACCCTATGGGCATTCCGCCTCACTTTACATAGGAAATACAAATCAATATAACAAAAATTTAATTGCACCGTTGGATAGAAAATCGAAATATGCATCAAACCTAATGGACCAATGAAAAGAATTTGCAGTTTTTGAAATTTTTAAAATTTGAATTTATCGATTTTTGCACACTTGCACATGTACTGCACAGTGCTAGCACACTTGCATATATTCAGTACACTGTGCTGTATTGATTAACACAAGTGTCATATCAATTAGCACATTTGGACACTGTGCAGTGATCGATTAGCACTTTTGCACTGTTGCCATGGTAACGGCACCCATTTCAATGGTTACCATTGCATTGTGCCGATCGATAGTGCACATGTGCACTATTGATTTTCACATATGCAATATCGATTAGCACATGCAGTGAACCCTGGGGGAGGGGGGTTGTTGGAGAAGCCCCCTTTTTCCCCTACTAAATATATTTTAAATAATTGTCCTTTGAAATTAAATTAATTTTTTTTCAAAAAGTAGGAATCAAAGAAAATACTAATCATCCATCTGGGTAGGAGAGACACAATCCGAATCAACACACAACATGTAAATTATAAAACAAACAATTCAGAACTTTCCTCAAAATGAGTTTTCTTAGTCTACCATATTTATATGCCGTTACTTTCACTATCAGATTGGAATCCCTTTAAAGACTGAACAAATGGCTTATAAAAAATGGTGGGTCTTTGATAATTATCATTCTAGTGTTTTAAAAAACT
>MQRK01253813.1:0-10974 GCA_001938485.1 Girardia tigrina
ATATATATATATATATATATATATATATATATATATATATTGAAAATATAATTTGATTAAAGCTTTTTATATTATTATTGCAATTGTTTCAGTAAATTAAGTTTAAAAGAAAATAGTAAACCGTGACCGATGAAGAATGAAACTGAATAAAAGGATGTATTAAAGTGTCTCCTTAAGAGTAAAATCATCGATCAAAAATTTGAAAAACTGTTGACATGTCAGGGTTCACAACCAAGTAAATTGTATGGATTAACTAAAATACTTAAAGCTGGCCATCCACTCCGCTCTGTTCTAATAATGATTGACACGGTTCAGTACGGAGTCACAAAGGTTCTTGATTCAATATTGAGTCTCTTGATTTCAAATGATTTCAAGATTAGGGATAGCTTTGACTTCAACGAATTCATTTTGAATCAGGTATCGAAATGTGATTTTGAGTGTATGGTGTCATTTGATGTCTCCAGTTTATTCACGAACGTACATATAGATGTAACCATTGATTTGTGTGAAAAAATATGGGATGACAGCTCTAACTCTGTGAATAAAATAATGAACAAGCAGGCACTGAAAGAACTTCTTAAAATTTGTGCCAAAAATGTACTTTTTCTTTTTAATGATGAATAGTACATTATGGCACATTAAAAATTTTAAATGGTACATTATTAAAATTTTATTATAAAATTATTGAAAAAGAAGTTATATGACATAAACTTTTTTTAAAAAGGTTATTATGTAGAAAAAGGAAATTGTTTTTGTTTAGTCAAATAAAATCAAATAAATTTGCTTGTGATAAATTTGGATCAAATTGAAGTTGTTGATAAAAGTTGAATTGAATTTTGGAATTTCAAATACAAATATATAATACAACTGAATGACCTCTAAGAGACCAAGTGTATCTCTCCTGAACTATTTCGTTAGGATACCTTGTACAAGGAATCCATCATCCCTATTATTTCTTTGTGTCCAGTTTCTCCTGCAAGCATTCACAAATCAACCTGTATTAGTAACATTCTATTTTTCCCTTCGAAAATTAACATTCAGAATGGGAAGAGTAAGGTTATTTCAATACTTAAAATTTTTAATTAAGATATTTTATGCCATTATTACCAAATAATACTTTAATAAATAATAATATTATATTCTGAATATTCCTTTTAAAGTTCTTATAGCTGTTTTGTGATAAATTTCAATTTCTTTTTACGTTGTAAAAAAATGGAAAAAATGGTGGTAAAAATGTTTTTTTTATTAATTAAAAAAATGAATTTGTGTACAGGTGTGGAATTGATTAATTTTGTGAAAAAGCAGTGTTTTTTGATTATTTTTTTGATTTATGTGAATTTTGTCGATCAAATTATTAATTTTGGATTGGTTTGAATAAATTAAAAATAATCAGAGTTGCTTGTGTACAAATAAAGTTGAGGTAAAATGTATTTTTGTTAAAAAATCTGATTTTTCGTGAATTATTTAAACATTATGGAAAATGTAATTGAAAGTCTATGGAAAACAGCTGATCCGAATTTACCGAATGACGAAAGATGTCAACATTTTCCCATTTTTAATATATTCCAAAATGATTTGTATCAATTGGAAGATTTAAAAACACTATTGAGCCACGTTGTAAATGAACAAGAGAAAATATTCGGTTTGAAATGTCTCGAACATTATATTTTGTATAAATGGAATAGGCAGAATAAATAAAAATAAAACAAAGTCTTATTTGATGGAAATAATCCAGGTATATCAATCAATAAATGTAAATAACGATTTCGAGAGAGTTATACGATGGATAATCCCAAAATCTGTAGTTTATTTCATTAGACATGAATGCCCACAGAATTATAAAAACATTTATTGTTGATTTAATCGGATTGAAAAGCTACGTAACAATAACTCATGCGGTGATCTTTGCGGTGCTCTATTGTCTGTCTGAGACACTACCCGGTGATAGTCAGGTCCCTGAGAAGCGCAAAAAAAGATGTTGTATCGTATATAATGGACAATTTCGAGTATATTATGTATTTTTGTCTAGAAATAGTTTCGAATCTGGCCAATTCCCAGTCGGTATTGAACAATCTACAATCAGAGGTTATCATTACCATTCAGAGCTTGTGCGGTTGGATAAAACACGACATATTGCTCTCAATGAATTATCGAATATTCACAGTTCTTATTCCATCGCTCATCGTCGATTAATTCGATTCCGTAATCATTGAAACCATCGAGATGATTTTCAAGCGAAAGGGACGACCCGAAGATCGAACAGCAACGTTACTATTACTGATCACTAATCAAATGAATTTCGAATATTTGCTATCGGTTATCGAATTCAGGCTTAAATTGAACATCAATCCATACAGCGATGACAAATTCCAAGACCAGATTAAAAATGTTTTCACAACTTTTTCTGAAGAAATACTTAGTAAAGCTACAAACATTATCATGTATATATTAGCTTCTGATAATTCAAACGTACATGTGGTTTCTTTATATGATGATCTCCTTTGTCATCTTTTTTCTTTTTGCTTCTAGTCACGATATTTTGAGAAAATGTCAGGAAAAAGTTTTCATTTGGTTCAGTATGTTTGAGTCTCTAGATCCTAATTATCCTCAATATATGCAAAGGAGTCAATTAAACAAAAATTGTGGTGTTTGGATTTTAAGGATCTTTAGAGATTTTGATTTTTTTAATTACTTCATCTCTTTTTGAAAATATTTTTGGTTATTATAAATCCATTTGCAATAAACTTTATGAGCCTCCGATTATAGTTGAAGCAATGGCTATCTATATATGTCACAGTTCTAACTATGAATTAAAGAGTTAGCAAGAAATTGTATCGGAAATTCTTTTTCTCTACATTAGTGATATTAAATAAGTCATTCTTAGCGATTCGTGCGTTACCATTTTTGAAAATGCCGATTCAATAATTAATTATTTACAAATGAACAGTCCGATACCCATTGATAAAAGTGATTCAGAATATCTGTCACATTCCCATCAGATATTCAGAAATCAGATTATCAAAGCTTTAATTTGCTAAAGCGGAATAAGTTTAAGAATCTCTTCTCCAGAAGCTGATTCAAATGCTACTTACCCGAACTCACCGGAATCTATTGCAATTATTGCGAGTCCGTTGAATGATTACACAATTCCACTACTACCTAGCCTTCTGAGAAATATACGATTCAATGAGTAAATTAAGAGATCTCTGTCATGCTCGTTAACGTTTTCAGCTGTTGCCAAAGATCGAATCCCACATTACCGACTGGGTTGTGATACGAATAATATTTAGACTTCGGTAATTTGCCAAAATCGATTTCATAGCAGTAGATGCTGTTCTTCTGATCATTGCAATGCTCCAAACGAAACAGAATTGGCATACATGATGAAAGAAGTGATTTATTATAATCCAATTCTTGAAGAAAAAAACAATCAATATTATTTGATTTTGATTATTGTTATTGTGATTATTCTTTTCTTTTTGGCTTGTAAACTGATTCGAAAGAAACATTTATCAGTGAGATTTGAACCGATCAAGAACGAACTGACAATTCGATATCTGTTGCGCTCCAAATTCCCAAAAGCCGGCAAAGTCCGGGTATGCTAATTTATTTTTCCTGCCCCTGACCCAATTTTTGCACTCTGTTGTCAGCATGCCTCGGCCGACAAAACCGCTGTTCCCGCTGTCGCACCAATACCTATTAAAATTGTTTATTAATAGGTATTATTTATTCTGTATTGTTGTTTATTCTGTTTGTATATCTTTCAAATGATTTTTTCTCGTAACAAGTGATTTATTTCGACGGATCACCATAGGTTATCAGATAACACAAATAAGAAATAAATATACTAAATTTCCGAAAATTGCTGATTATGATGTACATAAACATCGAAACATCTCCAATAATTATATAAAAAAATCTTTAATCAAATTATATTTTTCAAAATATTAAACTTGCGTTCACAAGACTCAATATTATAAATATATATATATATATATTCTTTAACCATTCTTCTTTCTTTAAGCAACTTCTTTATTCATTCAAACTATTAAAAAAATTTTCATTTTTTACAGAAATTAAATTATTTTAAAAAATAATTTTACATACAGACAACTTCTTTAACAGTTAATTTTATTAAAAAATCATTTTAATTAGTAAAACATTATTTTGACTTATCTTAACTATAAATATGATTTTCAATTGAAAAATTCTCAAAAATTTAAAGTTCAAAAGATTCCTAACAATTCTAAAAATGATATCAAAAAAATCCGAATTTAAATCAAAATTTTCAAATGTTAATGAAAAATCAAAATTAAAATCGAAAATCTCCAATCTATATCAGAAATTCCTTATCGTCATTTTTTAAATATTTATATCAGAAATTGTTAATAAAAATAAAAACTGAAATCAAAATAAAAATCTCAACTCTAAAATGAAAAAATCTGAATTTAAAATGAAAGTTCCTCAATTTAAAATGAAAACCCTATAATAATAATTATTGGGTTATTGCATAAGTTCCCACCGTTTTTAAAACATTTATTTTCAAAGAAATCAAAGAATTTTAACAACCAAAATAATGACTCAGTCAATTATATATTTAATGAAATCATAAAATTTTAACAGCAAAAATAATAACACTTCAATCAAATATGTACTCTTCTTCATTGTTCACTACTTCTTCCCATCTTTCCACCAGTTTGTTGATTCAATTTCGCCAAAAATCCTTAGGTCGAGTTTCGAAGAAGTTGTTGAGTCAATTCTCAAGATGATCCTGATTTTCGAAGCTATGACCCCTCCTTTCATTTAAAAGGCGCGGAAGAGATGGTAATCCGTCGGGGCGAGGTCTGGGGAATAGGGATGATTTTGAAGGACCTCCCAACCGAGCTCTTGGAGTGTCATCTTGTCAGTTTTTGCGGTGTGTGGTCGAGCATTGTCATATAGGAGGATCACCTGGCCTTGACGATCCGATCTTTTTGTTGAATTGCCTCATTGACTGGATGCAATTTGGCTTTATAGAGATTCTTTTCTACTGTTATGTTCTTTCCAAGCATTTTCCAGTGGATTAGACCTTCCAATCCCACCATACGCAAATCATTGTCTTCATCGGGTGCAGGTCCTTCTTGATCTTGGGCTTAGGCTCCTCTCCAGGACTCATCCACTCTTTCCTTTGCTTCATATTCACATAGAGACACCATTTCTTTTCTCCAGTGACAATTCTGTATAAGAAACGTTGCCTGTGGCCATAGGTTCCTTTGTGTCGAGCGAAATTTTGAGCAGCAATGGAAGCCGCTTATCCTTCTGTTTTTGGGTGAGTTCGTGCGGGACCCAAGCTCCAAGCCTTTGAGTGAAACCCATCGACTGAAGGTAGCGTGAAATTGTCGCAAAATCAAAATTTATCATTTCGGCCAATTCTCAGCATGTCTGGCGGCCATCTTCCTTCAAAAGATTCCCGAGTTGGTCCTCGTCCATCTCTACTGGTCTTTTGGAACGAGGAGCGTCGTTGAAGTCGAAATTATTGTGTTTGATTAATAATTTGATTGTTTTAACAGTAAAAATAAAAACTTGAAAAAAACAAGTATTTTGTAATATTGTATTCCCCAATAATATTTTTCTGCGTACACGCCTGTCCTTATTAACTTTAACATCAGCATCATTGTTTTTATGATCCCATAAATTCCTTACACTTGGTCTAAAACTCTTGCTTTTATCAAACGACGGTGATTTTATTTTCACAATTTCTTAAAATTTTAAATACAAATAGCAATAATACAAATCGTTCACAAATATCAAATCATCAACAATAATTTAAATTGTTCAATTATCAAAATCGTCTTCAACTTAAGAAAAGTTTTAAACTATCGTAAATAATGTTAATTCATTTCGTCACATTACCGACCCCGACCTCAGGAGAATGTTTTAGATTTGCGTTATTCTAAAGGTTAAAGGGAAGAAATAAAACGCACCTAAACAATGGTCTCCTGTCAGATTTTTAGATAAAATTTCACGGGAAGAGTATTTGTTCGTCAATATCTGTGAGAGCGATAAAATGGATGTAAAAAGTRTATTTTGACAGTTTTCTCGAACAAGGTGAGTGTATGTTTTGTTATTTGTAGACTTTCTTTGGTGTTTATTTGTTTTGTTCACTCAAGGTATCCGGATATGGATGTCGAATTACTTTTAGCTACGATATACACTTTTATTTAAACTGTTTTTGTGATAAGTTAATTGTTATTATCAACAGAAAATATTTATAAACAAAACATTCAAAAGCAATAAAATTTATAAGTATAATAATAATTGCGATTTAAAAAATCTTTTTATTTTGCATGAACAATTGTTCTGAATGTATTTTATAAGTTCTAATCTCCAATCTTATTTTCTTAATTTTATATTATTTTATTATTTGCTTGTATATATTATATTGCATTTATTATTAATGATGATAATTCCAAACTAAAAGAAACTTGCAGCCTTGGCACATTTCGTCACCGTTATCATTGCAGTAATATCTTTTAGGATCAGATAAACAATACTTCCAACAAGACCGTCCATAATAATTATTTTGGCAATGTACTATCATTCTATAAGCAACATAAGTGTATGTATTTGGATTGTAATCCGAAACCAGTGCATCACCAGGAATGCTCGGAAAATATTTATCTTTACATAACTTTATTAAAAAAGTATTATAATCGAAATCAGCGTCTGTTATGTACGAACATGCGATTAGAACCTTGAATTAAATTCATGTTAAATTTAAGCATTAATAATGTACGAATAAAATTTACTTGGTTATACATATGTGTTAAGAATTCGTACGGATCGAAATGCGTAATGAAGTGGACATTAATGTAGGATGAACCCTGTGTTTTTGAAATATGAACCGAACGGTTCATGCTGTTTTAAAATTATGTTTAGTTCTATGAAAATAAATAAAAAACAAATTAACAATTCGGCTCTTCTTTCGTCTGAGATCCAGTATCCTAAAACCCTAAAAAGACGTAATTGATCGAATAATTATTGTCGGTAGCGTTGATTAACATTTGGTAATTTAAATAATTTACATTGGATAGATAAATTTTCATTTTTTTATGGAAGAAATTGTTAAAATGAATAGAATGAATAAGAATTTATATTGAACTCACAATTTACGGACCTCTGTTTACTTGGTTGTTTAGAGAGCTCACATATTTTGAAGAACATTAATTACATTCACAATTTTGATCATCTTTATGACAATCCATAGTATTGCTTTCGCTTAAATTCATCAATCAATGTGTAATACTTCTTATCAAAAATCTAAACTAAATTGAAAAGAATTATTTTATTTAATATATTTACTTTAAATTGTATTGGTTAAAATAAATTTATATTTCATAATCATTTATAAACATTAATTTGATTTAATTATTTAAAAATTTATAAAAATAAAATTAATGAACTTATATAAAATTTACAAATAAAAATAAATTAAAAATTTCAATATTAAATTTAAATTTGAATAAATTAGTTTCAGATTATAAGAATTAAAATATTAATCATCCATCTGATTAGGAGAGACACAATCCTGAATCAACATACAACATTAAAACATGCGAAACATACACAAAACATTAACATCCAAAATATTCCTACAATGGTGAAAAGGGTTAGGAGTAGGGTTTAGGTAAAGGGTAAGAGTTATCGGTAAAATTTCATTAAAATTTGTATCGTTTACTGATTTTCTTATTATTTTTTGCTGCTTTTTTCTTCCGCTCAAACCTTAACTTAAACTTTTTTCTTTAACTCCTCCCTTTCAATTTTTATTTTAACTTTTTTTAAATATATTATGCATTTTGTTTCACTATGAAATAAAATTCAATTAAATTTTTTTAAATTATTTTTTCCTTTATAAATTTTTCAAAAACCCTAAATGTAAACAAACCTCTAAATTATAATTAGATAATACTAAATTGATTTAAAGAGATCTATTTACAAATAAAAGTAGTTTAAATGGTTCGTAAAAAACTTTGTAATCAAAAACAAGCATGAATCGAAACTGTCATAAAAACTCGGATCAGCTAAGAATCTTTAAAAAATCGATCTCAAAATTTCACCGGAACAGACAACCACTAGGAGAGAATATAGCAACAAAGTAAAAATAAGTATGTGATATTTTGTAAAAACTTTTAAGTTTTATTTTAGTTATGTAACCTGTTATGATTGCCGTTTCATTTTGTAATGTTAAACAACGGTAGTTGAATTCAAATTGATAAAGGCATACTTATCCAAAATATCTTTATAGATATTATTATATTCACTTAGTTTCCTGAAATTTAAAGAAGATTAAGTTTATTAAAATAAAAATTAAATTACTTATAGATAATATTATATTACAATGAAAGAAATTATAATTTAGAAATCTACTTAAGTATTAAGTACCGCATCCCCACTTATGTGAATGCCGATGTTACTCGAAAAGGCGGGTAGTTCGCTAGGTTCGTCGACATTCGGCCCGAGTGCGTTTTCGGTAAGGTTGTGGGGATCCGCCATACGTCACCAAAATGTATGAGGCGATGGAGCAAGTGATTCGGTCGACTTCATCTATGTAAGGATATTTTCTCGCAAATTCATTGACAGAAAAATTTTAAATAAATTTGTGATTTTTTTTACATTATTAAAACAACGATCATAAATTCACTAAATTAAAATTTTTTTTGATAATTGTCATTTTGTATCGCCAATCGAATCCCCTCAAATCACAAATAATAATTGTTACTGTTTAGAATTAAGAAATGTTAATAAAATATTGAAATAAAGTAAAATTAAAAATACCAATTAAAATATAAAATTTTATTTTATCTTAGCACAGCAGCATAATTGAAAAATCTTACCGAATATCTCCAATTGAAATACAATGCTGAACGATTATAGGATCACATCTGTAATAAGGATAAACCAGAAATGGGTCGCAATTACGATGGGTCGAAAATTCACCTCTAGTTATTCCATATGTTATATTTGCTTTCCCGACAGATGAAATATAAAACTCAGGAACCTAAGTAAGACAAATTATATTTTTTAGATAAATTATTAATTATAAGATAAATTAGTAAATATTAGGAAAATTAATGTGACTTAATATTTTTATTAATATTACATGTTTAATTGGTCTTAGAATAATTTTCGTCAAAGCTTTCATACTATTGCATTCCCTATATAATTAATGACTTTAATCTTTTATCTGAATGGAGATTACATAAACTGTTAAAATACTTATTCCAAATGTTAGTGGATAAATATTATTTGATAAATATTACTAATGTTTTATTATTGTTACTGTTTAGACTTAAGAAATGTTAATAAAATATTGAAATAAAGTAAAATTAAAAATACCAATTAAAATGTAAAATTTTATTTTTGATCATTTTTTTGATATTTTCGAGGATTTATGTTTAATTATTAAATTGATTATTATTATTATCAATTTAATAATAATAATAATATGTGGTGTTAAATCTGAATGAATAACGAACAAATGAAAACTGCACAAATATTTATTTAAAAGTAAATGTCACTTTGGTAATCCAACGATTTAAACAAATGAATTTAATCGTTCTTTATATTACACACCCAGTTTCTTTAAATTGCAAAGACACAGTCCAAACAACTGCGAGCACCTGAACCAACCACTGCAATCGTAGTCTTTGTAACGCACCGGTCTGCAGAAATAAAGGGAAAAAGGGTATTCTCCCCCACAACCCCCGGGGGTCGATGTTACAATGATAACGGTTACCATTGTAACGGTCACGTTTAACTTAGCAATGGTTCTGATTGGTTCCCGTTACCATAGCAAATGGTTCTGATTTTCTTAGCGGCATTATTGGTTCGTTTTACCGTAGCAACGGTTCGGAGAACACTAGCAACGCTTAAGCTTTGTTCCCTTTTCCATAGAAACGGTCGTGATTATACTAGCAACTGTTCTGATAACTTTGTAACCATAAAAATCAACTTAAAAGCTAATGAAAACACTTTAAAAACCATAACATTACATGAAGAACCATCTCAATTACCTTAACGACCAATAAAATCAACTTCAAAAGCATCAAAATCACTTAAAACCACAAAAAATACCTAAGAAACCGTTACCATCTCTTAAAAAATAATTAAATTTACCTTGAAAAACCACCAAAACCTCCTTATAAATCATAAAATCACCTTACTAACCAATGAAAATACCTTAAAAATTAACAAATTTACCTTAGAAACATATGAAAACGCCTAAAAACAATGAAATTCACGTTAAAAACCATGAAAATTACATTACCATCCTTCAAAAATCATTATCAAACATCAAAATTATCTTATCAACCACGAAAGTTAAAGAAAAAAAGTGCAAAGTGCTAATCAATCTTCATGTTTGGTACATCAGCAAATTCGAAGTTAGTGGAGCAGTATCTACACTGGTTAATGGATAATACGTTCAAAGTAGCCTCAGAAGTATTCCTACAGGTATTTACTACACATGCTTTGATTGACAATCGGCCAATTCCCTTGATTTATATTTTAAAAAAACATTACCATAAAATCCAATACTTATAATTTGACACTGAATCAAAATATTTTTAGCAATAAGTAAATAATAATAGAAAATTTTGAAGATAATCTATTAATTTTATAATTCAAAGATATTTCTAACATTAAGTAATTAAAAAGTTTTGCAATCCCATTTTAGTGCATTTGTCGGGGAACCTTCACATTAATATATAGAATAATTTTAAGTATTGAAAAATGGGAAATAATATTTGAATCCCGGGATGGAAAGCCGTAGTCGAGTCCATTGTGAGTCCAATTGACTAAATAACTTTATTTCAAATGAAGCTTCAATTTGCATTATCCTAGAATTTCGTTCATAAAAAATCAGTCGATTTTTAGCATCCGTAGTTTACTTCGCAGAATCAGTGACAATAAAAAGTTGTTTTCAATGTCAAAATA
>MQRK01253815.1:0-11324 GCA_001938485.1 Girardia tigrina
TACACCCAATATAATTCTATTAAATAAATTCGATACGTAATAGGAAATGATTATTGATAAAGCTTTATAAATTACCATTTTAAGCCATGCTTAAATTTACAGAGTAACTCTCTCAATCATGTTAAAATATTATAATGTAATAATAAATTGTAATAGTTAGCTAACTATTATTAGATCGCGATAAAATCAGTGCTTGATACTAACACTTCCCCAAGCGGACTGATTGCGTCCAAGCCGATGTACACCTCGGCTCTCAACCAAAAAACTTCAATTACTACCAGAACATCGCACGAAATCCGCTTACCATTGCACTTGTTCGACTTGATTATCGTAAACTGCACACTTGCCACTGACCCGTCCATCATTTGAACTGTTTCTTCTACTCGATCCAATTTTGCCAGCGAAACACCCACCTTCACCATGACCGCGATGAGCAGCCAGTATAGACTTACCTTACCGTAGTTCTACACACATTTACCCAAATAACATTACCAGTTGCACATCACTTCTCATAGCCCCTCCAGACAGCTTCTAAAACGTTCTAAAATGGATTTTGGCTTGGTCAGCCGTATGCTTGGCACACCATTTTGGTTATTCGAGCTCAAAATACTTGTCCTCGTCGCAGTTGTAACATCTTAGTCCCTCAATGAGTGATGACTGGTCCGTCAGTGGCTACAGCGGATCTACGTTTTGCCTGCACGTTTCGGGCTAGCTGAACTAGGTGATCTAAATTTATTGCATTTACCAATGCCTTGCTTCTCATGGACCTCTAAAGCAGCCCGTTGATTAATGCTTAGGCCAAAAATGTATAGGTGCTACCCTTGTTTCCGCAAATTATGGCCTCAAATTACTTCAAATTTGCATGAAAAAAATCCACGCTCTCATCCAACGCCAGTCATTGGGATTTGAAATTCACCAATAACACCATCGGGCTTGGGGCTAAGGTCTTATGTAGGGGCAGCCCCGCTCTTCTTGAAATCGACACGCGTCGCCTCATCAAATCCTTAGGGACACGGTCGACACCTCTCTCGCCAATTCCAGCAGCAGCATCAGCCGCTTATCCTCGTGAAGTTAGTCTGTGATTTCTTCATAGCGCTTTCAACCAACTCCAAAAGTTCTCGCGCCTATTGTAAGCCGACACAATTTTTATTGTCTTCATTGCTTAGTGTTTTTAAAGCCATGATAGCTTGTTGCGACAAAAAACAACAGGTCGATGATACAAAACTTTATTTAACCAGAGCAATTGAGACCGATATAAATGTCTATACTGTCGATACCCTTGCATATAAAACTGGTACATAATGTATAATGGTTAAATTGTATGTTTTATGAAGGTAATTATATTTTATTTTATGAAAACAAATCTATTTTGTAATTTTTATTCCATTTTCTGTTTATAAAAAGATATAATTACGAATTATCTCAATTACTTTTTGGTAATCATCGTTATGCATGATTTAATCTCAAAAGCCCCTACAAAATAGTATTATCAGGATCACTTTTTCTAATCTGATCTCACCAATCTAATTATTCATATCGTTATGATAGAGTCTGGAATTTATGTAAGTAAAAATTGATTTTATGCATCACTGATTTTTTAAAAAAAAACATTTCCAAATGATTCAACAAAAAATTCTTTTAGTTATTACCAAAACTGAATTCCGTGGTGCTCGCAGAAATCGACCGTTTGTTGGGAAACAAGCCCTTCGTCCGATACACAGGAAATCTTGCCAATTCATTGAGATAAAATTTATTGTCCACTACTTTCATGTCATGTTATACAATACTTCATTTAGTTTTGTCGTATATGTTACATAAAAATATATATCAATTATTAAATTATATTATTGTGTTTTAAAATCAAAGATAAACTTATTATAAATAAATAAGATAATTGATTTTTTTCTAATAAAAAATTGTTTACAAATGATTTTGGTTCTGAATTATTGAATATTTTGTTAGAAATGACTAAAAAACATATCAATGACGCTTATGTTTCTTTGACTTATAGAACACATTGTATACCTCTGCAACCATGGCAGATCAGTTAAAACGTGCTATATTTGAAGTTAAACATTATACAGAGTGCTTGTTTGAAAACATACTAGAGAATAATATACAAATACATCTACTGTCTTCGTATCGTGTTTCATGATTTCTTACGTTATATTTCTTAGTCATTGTTTTATGTGATTGTGGTTATTCATGTTTTGATGTAGCTTATTTATTACTAGTTATTTCTGACCAATAAGAATCAAAGCATTGGTATTACCTTCAATAGAGTTCATGCCTCTTCATTATTATGTCTGTTTTCTTATCAAGTTCGAAACAACATATGATTATGATGCTTGAAAGTTATTTTAGAACATAAAAGATGACCATCAATAATCGCTCGATATATTTTATGCGGACTTTCAATACTTTCATAACGAGTGTTATATCGACAGATTTTAAATGTATCACATTTTGATTTTTCAGTTTCACATCTTCCCAGCAAGCAAAATGTTGTCATTGATTTTTATCTAGAAATCCAGTTTTAGCAAAATCATTTCTCATAAATTTAGCTCTCAAATTACTTCAGTCCGACGATCTTTCCAAGGAATAGCAGGTTGATTTTCCAAATCACAATACCGACACTGATGGTCTAACTTATTATACATATGATAAATTTATTATAATATTATATAATATTCATTTGTTGGTGTTACAGCGTGCGAAGTGGGTTGAGGCACTCCAGCGTTTGTGTCCTATTTCTGGGACGTGGGTGCATTAATAATGTTCTCTCGTCGATTAGATAGGGGGCGTACTTATTCACCTGACGCTTCAAATCATCATTTTCCTCGACCAGACATTTTCGAGATTTGATTTTACTTGATCGATTTGCGACGGCAACGATTTTAACTTGTATTATCAACATCAATATGATTTTTTGATCATTTATTAATATCACAAGCAGAATTGTCATTAAAACAAATATTCAAACCACTTTCGCTATTCGACATTTTTCATGATTAATACATTTCTGAGTTTCATTCTAATTTTTAAAATAAACGAAAAATAGCTATTCATATTAATTAATTATCAAGATTATAATTGGTTAAAATTAAATCTAAACATTTTAAAAAAAGTTGGGATTAAATTAATATATTAAAATTTTAAATTACATTAAAAATTAAATATTAATTTAGAAAATTTAAATATTACATTTGAAAAATATTTTAAATATTTTTACTTAAAAATTAAATTATTTTCAATTATTAGGAATCAAAGAAAATATCAATCACCCATCTGTGTAAGGGAGACACAATTCGAATCAACATGCAACATGCAAAATATAAAACAACAAAGCCTTAAAAACATTTCTCACAACCTTATCAGCGATTACTTTCTGGTCACCATCGATCAATTTGAAATTGGTATACATTAATGTACAAATATTATTGCGAATTTGATAGTATCGAAATCGCCATGAATATTAACGTCGTGCTTCATTTTTATCAATTACGCTCGCTGGATTTACTTATCGAATTAACTTATGATAGCGTCAGATAATTACTCCAACATTCGATACACACACTGCATTTCAGAAAGAGCGCCATATAGATGCATGCCAATAATCGTCTTGTGACAAAATTGCAATATCATTTAGGAAGTTTGAAATTATTTCAGGCAATAAGAAAATAGTTTTTTATTACCAATTTATACCGCGCTTTTATTATCAGAATTCACTTCGCTTTTATCAATCCTTTGAATATGCTCTTCAAATATAACAGAAGTAATCCAAAGCTTTACATTGTTGTTGTACTCCAAAGGCAAGCGTTGATTGTGAAATGCTCTCGGACGCGCTGATTTGCCAATTACCATCATTGGTAATTTATGGCCTGTCATACTGGCAACTACAAAGACGGTGATGCGTACTTTGGAATGCTTTCCTCTATGGCCTTTCTCACCGACAAAGGGTGTGCTGAGGAGTCAGTTTCCAAAACAGACCTGTTTCATTCATTGAAGATATCTGAAGGGGAGAAGCGTTGAACTAGACTGGGAAAGACGCTGGAAAACCAATGATGCGAGACGTCTTCTGAAACAGTACCACATTCACCACATAAATTTCGATGTGATGTTGTGACGATGTTTTGATCTTTGTGTCTACGACATGGAGATAATCAAATCACCCAGTGATGTTTCGCCACTTCGAAGAGAAACCAGAATTGACTGTGCCTTTGTCTTCAGCCACTCGTCACTAATGGCTAAGTTGGAATTATGGCACGTCTTACGGCACATATAGGTGGAGAGCATTGTCAACTTCAGCTTATTTTTCCGCTGGACGGTGTCTTTTAACCGATGAGGCGAAACAGCCGGAATAGGGTCTGGACTCGATGGTTTCCTTTTCTCTCACGATGACAGAATGAGTACATGGCTTAATACCAAATTCTTCAGCGATATCACCCAGTTAGCGCTTGAGACAATCTGCTTTCTTTTTGTTGCTGTCTACAGCTGGAAGAATTTTTAATTTTGTGTCGAGTGTCAGAAACTTTCGCTTCGTAACCATAGTACAGTATAAATGACAAATTTTAAATCCAGATGTAATAAATCCACTTATAAAAAGAAAAATAATTTATCTTTAAAATTATTAGTAAATTAGACTTATTTTGAAGTAAATTTTTGATAATATTAATAATAAATAGAATATTTCAGATTGGTGACAAACCTTTTCAATGTCCCATGGAAAATTTTCACAAAACATATATAAAACGGATAGATGGTTAAAGAGACATTTATTGATCGATCACCGAAAACAAGGCAGTACCTGTGGTACTAGTGCTTCACAAAATAACGCAGATGAAGAATGTACACAATCTTCGAATCTGATAGCGATGCATGATGTGTCGGTGCCCATCGACGATACCGCGGAGACGGTCTCTGGAGGTATTTCAAGGGTGGTTCTCGACTTTCGGTTAAGTAATACAAATGATGTGGTGATATTTCGATGTCCCTTTACTCATTGTACGAAACTTGTTTACACAGCCAAAGCTTTACAGAATCACGGTGCGAGGGATCATGACTGGTCCTTTCTGACTGGGAAACCGAAGCGTGCCCGTGCACTGAAAGCTTGCATTCTTGCATCTAAAGCCGTGCGAGAAAGACAGTAGGCTTTGTATTGTCTATTTTTGGTTTCTACGCGATACAGCGTCTATGACTCTCTACCCGGTACCCAATTCTGCTATTGTAGTCCCTACAATACTCAGTTATTAGTTCAGCCGGGAGAGGCTTAATATTGAAACTATTGTTGATGATACGAAAAGATGGTTATGAAGGATCATCAGCTTCTCAGACCTACTACGTATGATTAGTTTACTTAACATTAACTAACCATCGATAGATTTCGATTTCCCAGAATTCAAACGATATGTAATTAATGAATTATCATTATGTACGTAACAAGATAATGGAAACAATTGATAATATCGACTACCAAACATTATTCAATTTCTAAATGGAAATTTTTTCGAATCAGATCCAGCATTTTAACTTTCAAAAATATCGTCAATTCCAGGATAGTACAAGTGTAAGACTTGTTTACAGTGAAAATAAAGATCTACTGTACAATAAATGCTATTTTTTAATTTTCTCGGATGTTAAAACTCAAAATAAGAGGCGAAGAAAACCTGAACATTCCAGGCAACCAGATTCAATCCGTTACGGTGGAGGAAGCGATAGGTACTAAAGAAACTCATCTGACTTTAATGATTTCAGATCTCACCGCAAGGGGAGATTAAGATATCCATTTCGCGGCTGTACGAAGTACACGAATACAGCCAAAGGTATGCATAACCATGGATATACAACCCATGGGTGGTCGTTTCTTACATGGAAGCCGAAAGGATGTCGAAGACCGAAAATATCCGATCCTGCAAGAGGCCTATCCGGGGCTGCTAGTGACTCTTTAGTTTGTGTGGACACTCTAAAGAAATAGAGACTCAAAGCCATTCGAATAACATGGGAGGCCAACGTTAGAAATATTCATCCATTAATGATTTACTGTACATAGTAAGTCAGATATAATTCTATGTATTCCCTGGATAAGTAGAATTAATGAATCTCCGACTCTAAGCGAAAGTACCTGAAAGCTAGCCGGATACTGCATGCTGCTAGTATTTGATAGTACTAGTATGTCGAAAATTCTTTTACTAAACTCATTTAAAACTGAGTAATTACCAAAGAGCTGAGTTTTCTGTATACGAGTTAGTAGACAGGTATAAAGTACGGTAAATCCACGGTCGATAAAGAGGCATTATGTACGAGGACTTATATTGAAACTATTGTTGATGATACGAAAAATGGATATGAAGGCTTTATCAATGTTTCAGCCTTACAAAACTACCTCGTGTGAATCTGAATCACTTTACGCGAGATGCTTTTAAAAAACAAGTGCATACTGTTGCAAAAGCTCGTGATACGGTAAATTTATATGATCCAAATTTTATGAACAAAATGACTTGTCAAATACATGTTGGGTAAACTGTACATTTGATGGAAAGATTAAGTTTGTAAATACAAATTATTTCCTTCTTTCTGAACTTTAACAATAAATATCCTTTGTAATAATAATTTTACATATGAATTAAAGTCAAGTTTATTTTTTTAGCTGTCAGGCATCAATATTGTTTTATCTACATTCCTTTTTTCATCTTAAACTTTTTATATTACAGGTTTGGCTCAAAGGTTTCTGCCGAAATTTCAATAACAAATGAATATAATAATATTTGGCAGTGATACTCTCATTAGGTGGCATAACATATATCAAAATAATCCCTTGTGAATCCCAGAATCTTCTTTGCATGAATTTCATTTTGATAAGGTTTACCTCCAGTGCCTTGCCAAGACTTGTGCCGTTGTTGACCACTGTTTTGCAAATAAACCAAGATTTCATCAGTTGTAATAAGGCGATAAAGAAAATTGTTACGGTGGAGCTGTCGAAGTAATTGCTCACAGATTGTAACTCTTTTTATCTTCGCTGCATTAGTCAGCACATATGGTATCCATACGTTGCACAAATAGCGCTTTCCCATTTGAATCAATCGTCTTCTCACATTCTCCTTGTCACTCTCAATGCACTCATCATTTTTTCTTGTTGTAGCTCCCGGATATTCTTTGAGGACAGTTAGTATCTCCTCTTCCAATTTGTATGACGGCCGTCAACTGCGTAGCTCAACCTCACAGACAAAGTTTCCATTATTGAATTTTGCTAACCAGTTGGAGAATGTTCTGAGCCAACTGTGCCTTCACCAAGGATGCAGTTGATTTCTTTAAGATTATTGGCAGTTGACAGTCCTCTCTTCAGTTGTAATAAATATTTTTTCTAATATCTTCTTGAGAAAACTGCTTTTTAGTACAAATACTCACTAGAAAAACGAAAAACATTCGTAATAGATTTAAACAATGTTTAATTTCATACAAATTTAGTATTTTATTATAAAAGTTCTTTTCAAATTGTGAAAATTTTAATATATTGTTAACAAAACTACTGAAGAGTACATGATAAAAATTTCATTAACCGCGATTGCATAGAACTAATTTTAGAAAGCTTTATTCATCGGCAGAAACTTTTGAGCCAAACTTGTAAATTATTTATTTCCTCATTTTATATAAATTGTATTTATTCAAAACAATGTGATTGGCTCACTGTGTAAAGGATACTATGAATTATGTACTTTTATTCAAAGTTCCTTGTAATACTTAAGTTTAATTTGTTTATGTATGAAGTAATATATAATGTTTCTATATTAATATAGTTCAACATAATCGTAAAATATTAGGTATACAAATATGAAAGTTCGTTTCAATTTGTCTAATATTATTCCATTAATAAACTTTTTTCTATAACATTTGTTTGTATCTATAATGCAGTGTTTTAAGCGCTATCGAATACCTTTTAAATTTTTTAAAAAAATTAGCATATAAAATTTTATTGTAATTTTACAGATGACCACCGATGCTTCAACAAAAGAGCATTTGCGGAATGTTCTTTTATTCATGTTTAACTCGAAGAAAAGTGTCATCAATTCTCAAAAAGTATATGGTGAAGATATAATCACTGCCGGAGCCTGACAAAAATGGTTTAAGAGGTTCAGAGAAGGCGATTTTGATATGAGCAACAAAGACAGCGGTAGACCACCAAAGCAGTTTGAAGACAATGAACTGCAAGCCTTACTTGATGAAGATGATGCCCAAACGCAACAACATTAGCTGACGCGTTATGTGTAACTCAGCAAACAATTTCAAATCGTTTACATGACATTGGCAAGATTCAGAAAGAAGGACGATGGGTGCCGCATGAATTGACTGAACGCCAGCAAGAAAATCGAAGAACAGTGTGTGAACTTTTGCTGAATCGGCAGCAACGCAAGTCGAATTCATGTATCACTGGTGATGAAAAGTACATTTATTTTGATAATCCAAAACTAAAAAGATCATAGACAGACCCAGGAAAGGCACCAAAGATGACTCCCAAGCTTAACATCCATAAAAAGAAGGTGCTACTCTGCATATTGTGAAATCAGAAGGGTATTTTATATTATGAACTTCTGAAACCTGACGAAACTGTTACGGCGGCTCGTTATGGAGAGAAATTAATCAATCTGAACAGAGAAGTTACCATCAAATGACAGTAATGGACCACAAGACAAGAGTGCTCGACATGGCTTCACGACAATGCGAGACCTCATGTTGCAAAACCGGCCAAAAATACAATACAATAATTACAATAAAAGAACTGAACTGGGAAATCTTACCCCACCCACCCTACTCTCCTGACATTGCTCCATCGGATTATTACTTATTTCGATCGATGGCTCACGGATTGGCGGAACACAAGTTCACAAAACACGAACAAGTGCAAAATTGGCTCGATAAATGGATTGCGTCGAGCCAACCGAATTGCTTTTCTGATGGAATCCATAAATTACCAATCAATTGGAATAATGTTGTCGTTAATAATAGTTCTTATTGTTAACACAAGTTTAATTAAAATTTGTTTTGAATTTTAATTTTTAAAATCGTAATAAAAACGAACTTCCATAAGTGCACCTTATAGAAAAGTATACAATGCCTAGAGTTCACTCAGCGCTCCGATTCTGAATCGAGGAATAAATTTTGTACTCAGTACCAAAATCAAATAAAAAATCATCACAAAATCACATTTTCAAAAATATCACGTACGGTTTAAGTGTTTAAAACGCTTGTATATACTTGATTTTTTTGTATTTACCGCATTGTTATATGACTAAAGCATGTGTGATGTTATGAGTCATTCGAAAGCTTAATTTACACTCTTTCAGATATATTTTCTAAAACTTATTATAATGTTTCTTTTGCTAATAATTTCGATTTTATTTGCACATGTCAAAACGTGATTTTCGCAACATTTACTTTTACTAGTTCAAGCTAATGCGTAATGCAGCTCAAACCACTCGAAACATCAACGAAGTTTGTGGCACGGGAAGTGTCAACGAATGCACGGTGCAGCGCTGGTATCAAAAGTTTCGCTCTGACAATACCAGCCTGGAAGATGAGTGTCATAGCAGCCGACCATTGACGATTGATAACGATGAATTGAAGGAGCTGGTGGAAGCCGATCCACGCACAACTGTTCGAGCACTCACAGAAGAGCTTAACGTTGATTCCTCAACCATCGCTCGGCACTTGAAGCAAATTAGAAAGTCGAAAAAGCTCGATAAATGGGTGCTTGTTTTGAGGTGTCTTCTGCGCAACAAGAACGACCCGTTTCTCGATCGGATTGTGACGTGTGATGATAAGTGAATTCTCTACGACAATCGGCGACGTTCGGCACAATAGTTGGACCGCAATGAGGCTCCTCACCACTTTCCGAAACCGAAACTCCACCAAAAGAAGTTTATAGTGACTGTTTGGTGGTCTGCAGTCGGTCTCATCTATCATAACTTTCTGAATACGAGTGAAACGATCCCCGCAGAGAAGTACTGTGAACAAATTGACAAAATGCATCACGAGCTCCAAGATTTGTCAATATAAAGGGGCCAATTGTCCTCCACGACAACGCCCGGTCACACATCGCAAAATCGACCCCACAAAAGCTAAACGAATTCGGCTACGAAACTCTGCCTCATCCACCCTACTCACCGGACCTCTCGTCCACCGACTACCATTTTTTTAAGCATCTGGACAACTTCCTCCAGGAAAAATGCTTCAAAAACCAAGATGACGCCAAAGACACCTCTGGCGCTTTCATCGCATCCAGAACTCAGGAGTTCTCCACTAGGGGCATCAATAAACTTGTTTCTCGTTGGCAAAAATGTATCGATTCTGATGGTTTTTATTTCGATGAATAAAGTTTATTCTGTACTGAGTTACATTTGTTTAGAGTTCAGGTTCAAAAACCTGCATTGCTTTTGCAACAACCTAATATGAAGTCATTTATTATAGTGATTACGTCACAGAAATATGACCAATAATTAATTACAAAATTATGTAACTTGTAAAAAGAATTTTCGAAAATCATTAATTAAAAATTTATTCATTTCACAATTGTTATTTGTCTTTTGCCGTCAATATTGGGAATCGGGCTATTTAATCTGATGGCTTTCTGGCAGATAAAAAGATTTAAATTAAATAAATCGTACTCGAAAAAAAATCACTTCGATTATTTGCACAGCATTTATTTCTCGTTTTGACGAAATGAAATTTGTAACTTTACCCGATCCAGCACTACCGACACGGCCAATACGACCAGTGCGATGCAAATAATCAGAAATAAATCTCGGGAATTCATAGTTAATTACATGAGTTGCCTGAAATTTTCGGACACAATAAAATAAATAAATTTTTTCTTCATTGGGATTTTCTTTTCTTGATTAGTTCAAATGATTAGTTCATTGATTTTATGATTTTTGCACTATCAAGAAGTTGTTTTACGAACTACAGTATCTTCCCGATATAATAATATTATTTCGTGACAGCAGCATCTGAGTGCAAATTTGTTTGTGTAAAAGTACATATGTGGATATAAAATATTTATATATAAATAAAAACAATCAATAAAAATATTGATTGAAAATTCGTTAAATCTTTTCGTTAAATTCGGATCTTTTCTCTATCAATTCTCGCATAGAATCGTCCCATTTCTTGAGGCAATTCTAACTCCCTACTAACATTTTCGATCTCGGGAATTTCTCCATCTCTATCTTCAATATCTCGTGGTCGATTCTTTGATTTCCGTCGGCAGAATCTTTCGCGATAAAGACTGTTTGAAATCAATTCTTAAATCCATCGAATTATCAGATTTAGTT
>MQRK01253816.1:0-17671 GCA_001938485.1 Girardia tigrina
CGCCGAAGTGTGTGGTCCTGTCGGCGGTGTCGCCTCGGTCGGTGATCCACTCGATGCGTCCAAGTGGGTTGTCCGGATGCCAATTTGCTGAACAATGCGGCGGCAGCTCTGGTCCGCTCGATTTCATTTGATTACAATTTAAAAAGTTAAAAAAGTAAGAAATCGGAAGAATTTATTTTCACCGACATTTTTCACCACATTTGAATTCCTCATGTTTAATAATTTTAATTTAATTTATTGAAACAAGTCAGTTTTTTTGTTTGCTATCGATTATCGGATCACTTAATTGTTAATTGATTATAATTATATTCCCTCCCAATAATATTGATAATTATGATAGAAAAACTGATCTACTCCGATCAGCTCGTGGCGTCGCAGATCTTGAACCGAGTATTAATTAATTAAAAATAATAAAGTGAGAACGAAGATGCAAATTAGGTAGAATAAATCGTTTCAATTAATATCGAAAAATGATGAGACAAAATTGCTTTAATAAAAATTATTTTTATTTAAAAAAATAATTTTTTCATTAAGGAACGTCGTGTTTTAATTGACTGATTTTAGTATTTCATTAATAGAATTAAATAATTAAAATAATTTTCTAAAAATTTCTAGATGATTTTACTCATTAATTTATCGAGTTTCTATTTTTTAATCAGAAAAAAGAAAAAGAAAAGAAAAATGTGTTAATGAAATCAGAATTAAATTAATTTTCCTTTTGTTTTTTCTTGTTTTAATATTTCTTGAAAGAAATATATAAATTATTTATTTAATTTCAGAAAGAAGTTTTCAAATGAATAAAGTCAAAGAAAAAAAGTAATAAGAAAATGATTAATTTGAATAATCAAATTTGGCTTGGTTTTATTTTTCTTTCCTCTTATAAATAATTATTAAATATAAATAATGAAATATAATTTATTTTTTTTAATAAATTTAAATTTTTTTATTAGAAATAATTATAATTTTTTATTAATATTATTTTTCAGTTTTATAATTTAATTTAATTTTTTATCAATTATTTTTTTGTATTTAAATTGGGATTTTTATCTTTCTCGAAATCATTTGAGGAAAATCGAAAGAAATTAGTTGCAAGAAATTCGATAAAGAATTTGAGGGAAAATGTTTTATAATTTTATTCTTTGATGTAATTGTAGACGGGCGCCAAACAAATATAAATAAAAAAGGACCTCAGAGTCTTAATACAATTAAAGTAAAGCTAATATTTTTATCAAAAGTAATAGAAATATAATTTAAATTATAACGAAAGAAATAGTAAAAATTTTTGTTAATTGATTAAAAAATAATTTATTAATTAATATTGAGTGTAGTGTGAGGGTGTTCGAATGAACACATCCACACATAAAAGATGATGTTGGGTCGCCGACACAATGGAATGGTGATCAAAAATATAAACCTCGATCTCTCTAGCTTTGAATTCACGCTTCCGGTGCCCATAGAGTGCCTTGCCGTTCAGGTTATCCATTCATAGAACAACACAAAGTCTTTTGATAGCTGAAATTGAGCATCGAGAAACATGCATAACTTCCGAGCCAGAAATATAAAAACAGTGATGGAAGAAGCAAAACACAATCCGGTATCGGATGAAAATATATTTGAAAATATATTTCGTGATAATATATTTCGATGGTTTAACCGTCATCATCAGATCACTGATTATGTTCTTTTCTATTGCTTTTATATAAGACATAAATGATTATGTAATCACTTACGTAAGTCTAATCGAAAACTCTTAACAAATTAGTTGAGAGTGTTGTTTGAACATTGATTTTAGGATCACATGATCTTATCAACAATGCTTCACATGACACTCTCTCCCAATAATTTTTAAAATGCTTGCAGAAAATCTTAAAATCATGTATGCTCATATTATATGTACACGTATTTTATTCTCTGTAATTTATGCTCTTTCTCCTCTTTGACTGTGTTCTTGGACTCTTTTGCAGAGATGGCGGGCAGTCTCTCCGATGAATGTGGCATTGCACCCATTACATGTGTATTGATAAACAATGTCCGAACACAATCCTAAAGGAGTATGTGATTTATTACAAAACATATTCTCAACTTTAAATGAATGAGAAATAATTTTTAAATTTAAAATAGTATTTGTTGATTTCAAGATCGAATTCTTGAGGTGTTTAAAACCCTTGGAGTAAGGTGAGCTTAGAGTATACCCAGGTGTAAAGCAGTTTTCAATGTTTAAACTATTAATTTGTTCAGTATTGATTTTTTCTTTTTCAATTATTTTATCTACAGTCTCACGAGTGAGTCTGTCTATGATGGACTTAGAGTAACCGTTTTTATTCAATAACTTGCGGATTTTTATTTTCTTATCATAATATTTCGATTATTCAAACAGAAATTGTAAATAAATAAGAATTTTTTTATTTAAAATATATTTATATATAAATTAATTGTTTTGACTTTTATTCTTGTAAAAGTGACAACGAGACTCTTTTTTCCAGTTTCTGAAATTGACTTTATAATATTTATAATAAATAATTTTATTTATCATTATTATGCTAAAATAAAATGATTATAATGTATCTAGTTGAAGATTACAAAACCATTAAAACCGTTTATTATTATTTCGTTATTTGCATCATTTCTTTTTTTCTCGTTTGTCTCTTGCGTACTTTACTTTCTGCAATCGCTCTCAAAATTTGAGAAGCTTTCTAACGATTTTTTAGTAAGGCAAATAATAATATTGCTAAAACAAATAACAATTCCTATAATTTTTTTTTATTTTATACAAAAAAATATTATCTCAATTTTATGAATAATAACCACGGCTCCATACAGATAAATGACAATACAACTCTAAAAAAAGTATTTATAAAATATATTTACAAATTTTACTATTACTCATAATTATACAGCTCGCGACAAAAGAACTGAAAAAAAGTACATTTGATAATGATGTTTTCTCCCGTATAAACAATGACTCATACAGACAAAGCCATGATGTTATTACATTATGTACTGTCTGCACTTTATGGTATAGAGGTCAAATGAGTAATGCAGTGGTTCCCAAACTTCCTTGCCAGGCACCCCCTTAAATATAAAGAAACATTTTGGCGTCCCCTACATTTTCCACCATGATATATTGTGTTATAGAAACGCTTAAATTATTATTGTTATTAAGTGAATTTTTAAATTTAATTTTAATTTAACACATGGACTGTGTGTTTCATCGTAAATTCCCAGCCTACTTCCACGTTTGAAAAGCATTCTACCTATCTATAGAGAACTTCATGAAAATAGGTTAAGCCAGTTTATTTTGAATATTCAAATCTACCTCATCTTCATTAAATTTCTTCTTAATCTCAATATATCAGTAAGTAGGTTGAGTATACTGTTCATAAATGGTCGCTCGGCTTTCATCACACTTAAAATCCTGTTAATAAAACCTTGTTCCCATTTATGAATCGTTGATATGTAATTACAATAAAAACTTGCGTTTGCTTTTAAATAACTTTTATTCTTAATATTTGTACACTAACCATCTTTCGGTATTTATTTATAATAAATTTCATTTTATAAATATGTTTCAAACTGTTTGAAATAGATTTAGACTAATAAATTAAATAGATCAATGTAGTTAAGGATAATTCTCAGTTGTTTAAATAATCGAAAGTCTCGGCGGGCGTTTAAAAGAAGGATAAATCTTACTGATTTTTGTTTATTACTACACTTTTCAGTTTTTCATTTTACAATCAATTTATAAAAAGATCAATTAATTATCTAATTTTACCAGTTACGTAAGCTATTTTGCAATACAAATGTACTTATTTTATTCTATTTTCAAGATATCACTCAAAAATGGATAACAGGATAAGTAAGAAACACAAGGCAGATAATATGCGCCTAAATCCAGTGAAATTAATTCAAATGAAGAGGCCCAGTCAATAAACATTGACAACTTCTATGTTAAGAAAAAGTTCATTCCCAAAAGATGTAAGTTGAGGAAGTATCAAGAAGATTATATAAAATTTGGCTTTACATTTAATCAAATTGGAAATACACAACATCCACAATGCGTTATTTTCTCGGAAATTCTGGCTAATGACAGTTAAAAACCAAGAAATTTAAGGTGACATTTAGTTGCAAAGCAACCAAGTATTGCTGAAAAGCCTGTCGAATATTTTGAACGGAAGATCATGGAGTTACAAAAGCAAGTAGCTCTCACGAAAAAAATAACAATGACATCAACAAAAGCTCTCCGTGCTTCTTTTGAAGTGTCGTATTTGATAGCAATCGACAAGAAGCCTCATACAATTGCAGAGACTCTTATGCTTCCAAACGCAACGAAAATTGTGAAATTATACATGGCGAAAAATTCTCCATGGCTATGAAATCAACTACATTATCAAACAACACTGTTTCTCGCCGTATTCAAGAAATGTATAATGATGTTAAAGAGCAACTAATTGCTCGCCTTAAAGTTACTGAGAAATTTTCCCTGTAAATTGACGAATCTACCGATATAGCTGACATGACTGAACTACTTGTTTACGTGAGATATTGTTTTGGTGACAAGTTACTGGAGGATATACTTTTTGCCAAGCGCTTACTCAAACAACCACGGGAAACGACATATTCAATATGCTAAATAACTTTCTAGAGACAGAGGATCTAAAATGGAGCAATTGCGTTGGAGTTTATACGGATGGTGCTGCTTCTATGACTGGAGATAAAAAAGGATTAAAAGCTAAAATTAAGGAAGTTGCACCCCATGTATTATCCATAAAGAAGTCCTGGCAACTAAAAATCTCTACATAGAAGCTAAAACGGCTTTACGAGAGGCAATAAAAATAGTCAACTTTGTGAAAAGTCGACCTCTAAATGCTCGTTTATTTTCTGTACCTTTAAAGAAATGCAATTGGATCAGGATTCACTTCTCATTCACATGAGGTAAGATGGCTATCAAAGGGCAAAGTACTGCAAATTCTAGTTGAATTGAAGTACAAAATGGGCATTGTCTGGAAGATGCTAATTCTGCACTAGCTAAACATTTCACAGATTCAAGATGGCTTGCAATTTTATCATATCTGGCAGATATTTTTCATAAACTTAATGATATGAACACTTAAATTTCAAGGCCCAAATACCAACATTTTTCAACTAAACAACAAAATTACTGGGTTTATAAAAAAAATAACTCTTTGGAAAACGCACTGTGAAAATGACAACATTGCAATGTTTGAGAACTTAAATGCATTTTTAAATGATAACGAACTTCATTTTCACGAAGTAAAATTATTAGTAATAACTCACCCCACTAATCTTAATGTTCATTTTGGTAAGTATTTCGATGATATATCTCTTTCTAAGTATGAGTGGATCAGGAGCCCATTCAATGACATTGAAACAATAAGTCATCTTTCAATATCACAGAATGAAAAGCTTTTAGAATTGTCATCTGATGGAACTCCAAAAAGGAAATTTGATACAGTACCACTAGCTGAATTTTGGATAATTGTTAAAAATAAATATCCTCAACTTTCTGAACTAGCCATGTCAATTTTAATTCCGTTTACTTCTACCTACCTGTGCGAGAAGGCATTTTCCTCAATAGTAACAATTAAAACTAAATCTCGAAACCGTCTGCAAGTTGAAGGAGATCTTCGTCTTTCATGTCACCAATTCAGCCAAGAATGGATCTTCTTTGTTCAAATATACAATCCCATCCTTATCATTAATTGTAATGATTGAATATGACGCAATACTTTGCCTATGATTAATAAAGTAAAAACTTTTTTAATATTTCTTTTTTTATTTTTTTTATTTTATTATTTTATAATCAACTTATGCTAAACTTTAATACAGTTTGGTCTAGTATTTGTTCCCCCAAAATGTTTTAGCGCCCCCTCATAAATGTTTCCGCGCCTCCTAAGGGGGCACGCCCCCCTCTTTGGGAATCACTGCCCTAAATGTATAAGCGGTAAGAAGGTACAAAATCAGTGAGCTGGAGATCAAGGGAAATATATTTTTAATGACATGGGTTCGTGAATATAAAGTCATTGTTTTTTTATTTATTTATAATTAAATTAAAGTTCAAGCTTCCCAATATACTCACTATCATTCATAGTTTAATAATTTTTTAGTATTTATAGAGAGCATACCATTGTAGTACAAATTTGCGATATTACACTTTTATGTATTAGAGTAATTGGCACACAATATTACATTATTTTATAAAATGAGATATATTAATTTAATTTTTTAATTTTAAAAACTATAAAACATGTTTTTTCAACATTCACTCAACTTCTCTGCCTCCAAGAGGCTCACAGCAAAATGACTTTCGTCCGTATAATTTGCTCTCTTCGCAGACGAATGTTCGCTGTCTGTAAAAATCAGAAATAAAAAAAATGATTTTCAGAGATTAAAATACAGTTTTACTTTTTACATTAGGAATGTCTCGTTCGTTCTCGGTAACAGTTGTTAGACGGACCACAATTCGTTGAGCCATCACTTATTAATGAAGATGTCGACAGAAGCTCTGAAATCGCGATGTACGAAATGGTTTTCACTCACATGCGCATATTTTAATTAAAATGAAAATAATTTATATTTATATATATTGATAAATTGTTTATTAAAAACATTTTAGAAAATATGACCACAGCAAATGTTTCGATGAGTTTTCTTACATAATAATAAATAATAAATGTTTAAAGATTCATTGAAATAAAATATTACAAATGTAAATATAATATAAATTAATTAAAAATTATATTTGTTAATGATGCTATTGTTCATTGAAAAATTTATTGTTTTATGAAGAGATTAACAGAGAGTTTCCTAATAGACAAATTGAAAATGATAGTTTAGAAATTTATTTGTAAAAAAAGTGTAAAAATTTGTACACTGGAGAAGGTGGTATGACAGACGGGGTAGAGATGAAAAATAAAAGGACATCAACATCAAAATAAATTACTTAGCCGTTCTTCATGATCTCTTACTCCTCGTTTCTGAAAGGTAAAACCTGATGTCCAATCTGAAGATATTGAATTAGGTATTCATCGTGCGGCTCTCAAAATCAGTCTCAAAAACGCAAAGGTGATGAATTTTAAAGAAAACAAAGAGCTATAAAAGAACTTGAATCATAAATTTAATAAGTCATTGAGTTCTGTTACTTAAAATTCATCATCAGTTCCCGAGACCCCTATGATCGTGACATATCATAAATATTTCACCTTAGGAGACCTATCATGGAACTAAAAGTCTATTTAGACTAGGTGTATCTTCTGAAAGACATGATGCTCTAAAACAGTGCTCTTCAACCTTTTTCATCTGCGAAACTCTAGAGTTAAAATATTATTTTTGCGACACCCTATGGAAGAAAATCACAGTATTCTGTTTTTTTTATAATAACTCAAAACAAGAAGTTCATTTATAAAAAGTTAAAAATAGTATACAATACATTTTTAAATATTAGGCGATAATAAAGTAAATAATAAATAAATTATGATAATAAATTAAGTACGTAAACATGAAATATAACTTTATAATAGCAATTGAGGTACAATTGGAAGAAATTTAAAAAACAAGCAAAACTTGTAACGATTTTTTTAGCAAAACATTTTCTAAACAGTTATTAACTGAAATCGAATGGGCGCCGTAAAGAGAATTTAATGAATTGGTTGTCTCTGCTTCGTTCCTCATAGCTTACAAATCTTGGAGAATTGAAATAAGTTGCAATTTTCCACTTTCATTTCCAGTCCAAGTAAATCCGTATTTTATATATCAGTCGTTATATTTCCGTTTCTTATCGATATTTCCTTTCGACGATGAAAGCCCGCGAGCGTAAGTTTGAGGATCTGGTAGGTTTGAGGAACTTATTTCGGTTTTTACCATCTCACGATAATTTTCCTTTGATTCAGAACCTGTTTTCGACCAATTAAATTAAATTAAAGTTGAATTCAAACTTACAAAAATTAATAAAATAAAAAAAACTAATCCAAAGATAATTATCGTTTTCAAAATAAGTAAAAATTTATAAAATTAAAACAATTTCAAATAAGAAGCTACAAAGACATTTAATTTTTGATAATTTTAACACATTGACTGATGTTGACATCATGCACCGAACGTCTGCTACGCGTTGGACAAAAAAGTTTACTGCCGCGCGGCAGGCATATCTCATGCGCGCAGCAGATATCTCGTACTTAGCGTCTAACTAATGAATATTGAAGTACGAGATATCTTGTACTCAGCATTCAATGTGTTAAGAAACAGTGTGAATTTACATTTTGTTTATTATTAATAAAAAGAAATTAATCAAACCAACCCTCTTTTTATTTAAATTACAAATTATATTTAACAAAATAGAAATTTGGATCTAGAAACTTTTCACGGAACCCCGAAAAGTAGTTCGCCGACCCTTGGTGTTCCGTGGAACACAGATTGAAGAGCACTGATCTAAAACATAATGTATATGAGACGGGACACATTGGAAACATGAATTTTCATCTCCACAATCAAGTCGATGAAATAAAGTCATTTACCACTGGTTGTTTTGTAAGAATTGTGAGAAGTGGTTGCAACCTCGATATCAGGATTCATTTTTTTAACACCAAAATTTATTTATATAACAATTTACACCTTTAAAACAAATAGTTGTTTTATTATATCATTTTTAATTTTAAAATATTGAATAAGCATATTAACATAAAAATATTTTACCCTTTAAATTAAAAAATAATAAATTATTCAGGCGAGATAAAAATTTAAATTAACCCCTCATAAGAATAAAACCTCTTCTGTTTCAAAAGATCAGCTTTCTCTTCATAAAAATTGATTCGGTATAAAATTTGAGAGGCACTTTTGTGAATTATTGAACAGATACCCCAAGCAGTTGTTAATTAACATTTATAATGGGTAAAGTGAGACCGCCTAAATCAATAAAGTTTTCATTAAATAACGAATGTCAGCATTAACCATTAGTGTTTTGTTATAATATTTTTATTTTTGTATGGAATATTTCGAAACATTCACCTGTGGTAATTTGTATGATGTTGTAAGTTGTACAATTTTATATTAAAATTTTGATAAATTAAAATTAGTATTATTATTAAATTTTAAATTGAAAATTAAATCTTCAAACGGATTGACGAAAGGAGGATCCGCGCTGTTATAATAATAAATATTGTAAAAGATGCGAATTTTCTTAACAATCATCTTAACGTTTTTTGATGTGATTGTCTTGAATACATAAATTGATAACACAAATAGTTTCACTGTCTGAAATGAAATTTAAGTTATTTATTAACTTAAGATAGTAGTAATAAAGTAATATTAATCATCCGCCTGCGCAGGAGAGACACGACTCTAAAACAACACACAACATTCGAACACGAAACACAGAACATTCTAAAATGTTCATCACAAAGACAATGCAACCTTTGACGATATTCTCCTTTATGTACTAAATCTTGTCTACATCCATTCGGGAGAGGTGACCTTTCACAATTTATGATTGAAGAGATAACGCTTTTGCATGTGTTGGATAAAATAAATATTTTGATCAAAATGTAAAGATTATTTAAACTTAATTTATCTGTTTACGAAAGCAGTCGCTGAAAAAAACTTCATTGTGAAAGTTTGGTTAGCTGAATCCAGACGATTTTTACCTTTAGCGGAACTAAAATTGTTCCGGCAATTGTTTCTTTCAGTCATTTGGAAAATTGATATCCATTTTTCGGTAGCGTTTATCTCTATTCTTCGTCGACAACAACATTTTTAAAATTATTCTTTCCATATTTGATAATTATTGTAATATATAATTATATATAAAGATAATTTCTTTTGTTTTCAAGAAATTATAATTACTTTGCATCAGACATAGAGCGACTTCTTCTAAAAAGACGAATAATTATCGTTGTTTACAAAATTTAAAGTAGAAGATTTTAATAAAACAGAAAGCAAAAGAACAAAAGTTAAAATGAAATAAAAATCTAATGACAATAAATTTATATTTGCAAATAAATCGCAAAGGAATTATTCACATGCGTTTCCGACTTAATTGTATACAACGAAGAAGAGAAGGCGAGTTTTATAATTATTATTCTATCAATATTTTTGTATAATAATTATAGTTTAAATTTGATTTTTCAAGATCATAATCTTTGATCTTTTGAAATATTAGATTCAATTATTTCTGAGGTTTGCTAAATTGCTTGAGGTCTTTTGGTTTGTGAAATAATTGTACGTGATTTTCTGGAACGTAGGACTCTTCTCGCTGTCCCCTTCGACATTGTCTTCTCCTCTCGTGTCTTGTATTGATCATTTGATAATGATCAAAACTTTCAATAAATAATAAATTTTCTCAAATGATTTAATGAAATATAAATTATCAATTTTTTTAGTATGTCTTTTAACCTTTTAGACATCTTTATCGCTTTAAAGCTTTGTAAATAGCTTAACAACTCTTCCTTTTATTATTCTGATATCATATATTTCAATCTTAATCTAACACACTCCATGTATATAGTGTATCATTTTTTTTAGTTTTTTCATATTTGTTTTGAAATAAAGAGATAATGAAACAAAGAGATCTTACAACGATGTCAAAATCTAATATCTAAATCCGAATAATAAAGAAATCCATGTCGTCATGTGACACCACTCAAGACCAATATTAGCGAATGCTATTGGATTTCGAGGACTTGCAAGAACAAAGAGAGTAGAAATAATTATTAAAATGCTTGAAAGAACTTACATTACCAACATCTGTTGCCATGTTATACAGCGCCCTTTGTTATGAATATTTATTCCCACCTTTATATTATCGCGAATTAAAAATAATAAAAAAATAAAAATAAAATAATCAATCAACAAACCTAAAATACCCAAGACAATGTTATGCCGAGTTAATAACGGGAGAAGGTATAGAAACGAAGATTTTTTCGATTTTCCGCCATCATACAGACAAATAAATCAACCAATATTCAAACAAGTATTCAATAAATATTTTCAGTATTTAACTATTACATATTTTTACTCTTTATATGTTACAATATACTGCGCAAGTAATTTCTGCCTTTACAGACCACAAACATAGAAATATAACATCATTGTCACTCTTTCTAGTACGAACCAATATTATTTACTGGGGTAAATACCGTCAGTACCTTCTTTAATTCAACTGCCTCCCAAATCTAATTATTTGAAATTATCAAACTTCACTCATAAAGAAACCTAAATATTTAGCTGATTCTAGAACTCAAATTTCCTGTTATTGTGTCAAACAGTTATCACTTATTTTTGTTCCTTCCGTTCAAACTTTGGTAATTAATATAATCAGCTTTAAATAATTTTTATATTGTATTTTACATTATGATTATGCTAGACGAGGATCAAGTGCATAAGTTAGTTGTTTCTGCATATTTTCTGCTAAAAGCGTCATTTAAAGTTTTCATGATTTGATGAAAGTAAATTTGAACTTTTTCACAGGTTTATTTGACGAAGACTGGGAACTTTTTCCGAAATTATGTATAAAACAGAAGATGAAAAGTAATGTGGATGACAGTATTTTATGACTTCATCAACAATGAAAAAGTATTTTGAATCAAATGGAAAATTAGAAAGAAGTATTGAAAGCAACATTTACCAAAGAAACCATTCTCCTTGATAAAATGACGAAGTTGTTCTTTTTACAACTGATACCGTTAGATCTAGAAGAAATACACAAAAGAACGGAAGGACTTTGGAGAATAATAACATAGAAAAGTTATCAAAGAAGGAATTACTCAACCTTACTTATAGTTGGAAAGATATGCAAAAAAGTCATCACGATGGACATAACTTTGTAGCTAAATACAAATATTTATATGAAAAAAAAGAATATAAAAATAAAAGACAAGGATTACTAAGGTTTGTCCCCGTCCAAAATTGAAAATTCGAAAAATCTATAGTATGAAACATAAAAGAAGTTTGAAATTCCTTACACAATTATGACGATATTTTTATACGTTTCATCAAACTATTCCATTTTGTATTGTTTCTTTTACACAATCATTTGATGCTTTATGTCCATTAAATGTGTTCACTCCATATTCACCTTTTACTCCGTTATTTCCCAAGTAAAGCAGTACAAAACCTTTAAATTTGGACTCTGTAAATCCTCTAAAAATTTATTTATCTTGAATCAAAACTTCTCTTTGACCATTCATTATTTTGTTGAAAGTTCGAAAGGAGGAAGAATCAATTTCGATTGGATTAAGAATTCAATGGACAGTCTTCGCTGGTCTCCTGTGGAAGTCGCCTTTCCATAACCCTATCTAAACCTAATACTGAGTCTTAAATTTTGGTTTTTACTGTATTTGTTTCTGTATATTCATTTAAAATACTTCAAGAAAGAAATACCAAAATTTGCTTTATCAGAGAACAGAATAAAATTCCCCCTTTTCATATTTTAAGTCAACCTCTATCAGGTCAGTTCAATTCAAGATACAAAATTCCCTATGAATTTAAGTTTCATACATTTGGTACGTTAAGAAGCGAATGTGTGATTCCTTAAGAATTTGTTTAATGCTCTCTAAAAAAAACAATTTCACTCCTCGAATTCGTACTTTTCCCCTTCTTCCGGCATCTACCAAACCTCTCATCTCTAAACACTCAACATCAAACTGATTTTCTGTTTCACATATGAAATAACGTAGAAATTTTTGAATATTTAATTTTCTAACATCTAAAATATTGAAACTCCAATATCTAATGAAAATGCAGTGCACAAAATTTAAATCTAACTTAAAATAAAAGTGTTTTAATTAAATTGTTATAAATAATTAAATTTTTTTTAACAAAATCAAAAATTAATTACTAAAGCTAATTTTAAAATCAAGAATTATTTTACAAATAAATTAAAATGGATAAGTAAATTAAAATACAAATAATGGAATTGTAAAATATTAAACAAACGCAAATTTGGTAAATCCGTTGAAAAAGTATTAATAAAAAAATTTAATTTAAGATACAATTGTAAAAAATACGTTACTTTCAATTTTATGTAAAAAATTAAAATTCCGAATAAATAATTATTCACAAATTAAAATCGGTATACTTATTCATACGGTAAAATATTTATCGGTAAATATATCTATAATCGGTAAAATATTTATACTTCAAATGTTGGTGCCAACTTAGAAATTGAGAATTTGGTTCCTCATAAATTTGTTTAAAAATTGATTTATTGTTGTATTAATAAAACAAGTTGTATCATGAATTCTGAATTTAATCTCGAACCAAATATCAGACAAAGAAGACTTTGCTTGTTTTATATCCAGAATTCAATGCTGAACACGAATTTGATAGACAATTTTCTCCAATACTTCCAGATTTTTTGTTATCCTATTTTGCTTATTTTCTTTTAAAATGTGCAAAAGCCCAAGGTCAAACCCCAGTAATGCCGCACTTACGACAAAGTTATTCGTATTTTAGAGACCACAAGTCATCCAGCAACATCATTTGAGGATCTGCAAAATATTCTGCATAAATATGGACACTAAAATATGGACAGATTTATGTTTATAAATTCACTAGTTTCCATCTGCAGGCGCGGATGGGAAAATATTTTATAAATTCCAATGTGAATCTTTTAAAAATTATTTTTTTCTTATTGAAAATTAATAACAAAAGAAAATAAATCAAAAACGTTTTCAAATATTTATGATTAAAAACATTTTTTACAAAATTTGTAACATTTTTTCTTTTCAATTTTATCATAAATAAATAAATTCTAATTTTAATAATAAAACATTTTTGTAAAATGATAAATTTTTCTGAAAGACATTTTTCAGAAATTTGATATTTTTCTTTCTATCCAGAAGTAAAAGCAAAAAAGCAAAACTGAAAGCAAAATATAAACGCATATTTAATTCATAAAATAATAATATTTATAATAATAATTTCTTTTATAACAGAGAATAATGTCATTTTAAATTATTATTTATTGAAAACATGCTCGCCTTTATTGCCTCATTAATTCTGAATTTTAATCAAGTACCACTGCTTATATAGTTACTGTAATATGACTGAATGAATCACTTTGCGCGTTTACACTATGTTTCGAAAACTCAATTAAAAGTGTTAAGTCAATTAAAAAACTTCAGTAATTATCGTTTCATAATTATAATCAAAGTTACTGATTAAAATCTAAAAAACAAAGTCATGTTCTTTCTTAAAATTTTCATGAAAATTCAACATATGATCCTCTATTGAGATATTTCCACTTAATTGATTATATTCAGCAATTCCAGTGCGGAGGTGACGACTTGTCTCTTGTGACATTTATATTGGTAAATTAGATCAGTTTTCATACCCAATGGTGTTTTAGCTTTAATAAAAAAAACAATTAAAGATTTTATTAGTTGAAAATAATATTAAAATCTTAACTTCTACTGGACCACGGTTCTCTAGATCCCGTTTAACTCTTGGTCCTCAGAAAACTGAAATTTTAAAAGTAATTTTGTTGTTTCTTTCCCTTTTTTGTTACATTCGTTATACGGCTGTTATTGTTTGATTTGAAATAAATTGACCCCATAGTATTTTTAATGCAGTTATTTAAAATCTTGTTATTATAACCATTATTACTGAGTCTGTTGTGAAGATTATCCATTTCATTATCAAAAATTTTAAACGAAGATCTTTAAGAACTTAAACAATTAAACAATCATGAACTAAACCCTTGATCATACTTCTATTTTATTTTGGGTCAAAACTATTAGGTGTACAGTATAAACCAGTATCCGTTGGTTTTCTTAAGACTCCAGTACATAAATTATTTTGTTTCTTTTCTTTTAAGATATTTAAAAACGATATTTTATTTTAAATTTCAACTTCGTGCTTTTCGGGTTTTAATCAGTTATTTCAATTCTAATAATGAATGACTGAAGCATTGTTATTTAAGTTTTCGAACCAAGTTTAAGCTTGCAAAGTGATATATCTAATCGTATTAAAGTACAGCAAAGTAAGGCATGAATGATACAGTGCAATCTATCTACATAAGCAATAGCAGTTAAGTAGAATTCAGATATGCTGGTGCCATAAAGGTGAAATGTGCTTTAATTAAATCAGAATTGAAAATGACATTATTCTCTTCTATTATTAAGTTTGTCATTAATTAATAAAAATGTCGAATTTCTTTTATAATAATTTCTTTCATTCGCCAAATGCTCCAAATAAATTCACAATAACGATATAATTATTTTGTTAGTAAGAGGTACTGTAAACCAGCTGTAGAGATTAATTTGGATGTTGTTAATGAGTTTGAATAGACTTAACAAATGAATAATTATTTTATTATTATACTTAAAGAATAAATTACAATTATGAAAGTAATAGGAACAATAGAATATGCGTCCTTGATTGCAAAAGATGCAAGTTATATATTAAGAATATGACCAAATTGGAAAAGAATAACTTTTGGGTAACTCTGTTTGCAGATACAATAATCTCTAGCACAAGGACCTGAAGATAATACTGACCCTTCTAAACCGAAATCGAAATAAGTACGAATATTGAAATTGGAAATGTTATTCATTATGATAAATGATGCGAATAAATGCTTATTAAAAGATTTAAATTAAACAATTATGTCAGCTTGATTCATGGGAAATGTATCAAAGAAGTATTAATTACGAAGAAAACGATCAATTTTTTCCACCTGAATCTTTTAAAAGGAATTGCAGGCGACAGCAAGGCACTACATTAACGCCCCTAGTAGTAAGATACTTCCTATCCTTTCACAAATAACCCAGAGATCTAACCCGACACCGCAGCGCCAAACTGAACAAGTGCGTCTACTCTACGATCACAATCAATTGACAGATTACCAAATAATCAGCGACAGCCCTCCGACGTTGTTTTTGGAATGACATTCTACGTCCATGTAATGTTTTGCACTTGTTTCCCTATGCAAATATTAAAAGCTAATTCTCGTTGATTTCCCTGAACAATTTTCTCTCTCTGTGCAATGTAATATTCGTCTGTAAATACCCACGGTTTTTCAAAACTAGGCTTGTGTTCTTTGTTGAAACGATCATCCTTGAGAGACCTGTACCCTTCGAAACTTGCGTTCTTGAGAGAAAATTAACCAAGAAAGTCTTCAGTGTCATTTTATACGTAATCATTGCATTAATTTCATTCATGCCAGAAATGTAATGAAAACTATTATTTTTTATGATCATATTTATATATCGGCTCATTAAATTGTCTCTAACCTACATTTTCTTTAGTAAATCTTGAGTCTAATATCTTTGATCACATAATAGAACCTTGAATTTTGCGATTTTAATTGCTGTGAGTAAATAAAATATTTAATATTTACAATAACCATATTATTGAATGTATAGCAGTTCGATCATAAAGATGTGATGAAGCAACAACATAACAAATTTTAAGGCTTACATCTATTCAAAATTCTTTATTTTCAGTTGAAATTAGCTGTCGATATTCTTATGCTGATTTTTGTTGCTCTATTTATCCATGTCTGACCAGCTACCTTGCGTTTTTCATCTGTTTTTACTGTGTTAACGCCAGAATCTTAAAATAAAATCTCTTGTTCAGCTTCCCGTCCACTCATTACAAAACTCATTATCATAGTTTTTTAAATACCTTCAAAAGTAAGCAGCACCAGTATAACATTAACTGATGCTACTGTCATTCATTTTAAGTGTATCCCGATCAACATTTTTCTTTTTTCTCCAAATTTTATAGACATATATGTGACAACCTCAACCGTATTCCTCATAATTGAATGTGATAATCATCTACCTTTTAAAAAGGTCCTGCTGCTTGATTTATTTTTACCTTTCTGGGTAAATCCGTCTCAAGAACTTAGCTCCTTTGCTATCATTTTCTATATGTTCTTCTTCGGTTCTTTTAACAAATTCGAATTTAATTGATCGAGACTTTTTTATTTCACGCACCACTATCGCCATCCGCTTCACCTTTGTGGCATCGATGACATCGACTTTTATCATAATGACGTACTTCTTAACGACTGAATCTCGTCTTTAAACTCAAGGATTCCTCTGTAGATATATTATGTGTTCTAATTATTATATTTTTACTGCTTTCCCCATGCCCTAATATATGCAACAAAATGGTTTAGTTGAGCATTTTTGATCTTATCTCATCTCCAAACGTGATTTTGTCGATAGCAGTCGCATGTCTTTAAGTGTGTTCTTTCTGGAGTAATCAAATCCAAACTTAACCGTATACTTTTGAAGTCTGGGCTTCTGATACTTAGCACGACTCTACTCAAAACTTCTTTGTTCTGTTCCTCAGCAACTAGCATCTTCAGCTTTTTTTCTCCTTGATGGTGCAACAGACTCTAAACCGAAACTTCTCCTAATACCAGGCCTTTACATACGCATCTACCTAGAATTCATATCCAATATCATCTGACTCCATAAAAATTCATACCGATCGGCTAATTCCATATCCTATCAGGTAACAATCAGCTTAGCTCACGAGAATTTTATCTTTACCGAGTCAAAAGCCTCCTGAGAGTTCTGCAATCTGCAGTGCAAATTTTTCTGGCACTGCTACGTGAAAGCAGCGGTAACATCATACATTGCTGTTATATCTTGTAACAAACGAAAGAATAACCATAAAGTAATTTATAAATTACAACTACCAACCG
>MQRK01253818.1:0-11494 GCA_001938485.1 Girardia tigrina
GAACATTGGATAAGTTTTATCAAGTCTAAGACGTCTTTAAAACGAAAATTGGCAATTAATTAACGTAATATTTTAAGAGAAGAAAATGAATCAAGTATAATTAATATATAGCATTAATTGCGTAAATTAAAAAAAAATAGTGCAAGAAGTACTTACTAAAATTTCCTTTACTGTTTAAATTACAGTTTATCAGAAAACTTACAGTCTTTCCATTAAAGGGGAACCAAAGAACAAATCGTGAACATATTTTTCTAATCCCTAGGGTCTTCAATCGTTCTTTATTGCTTTAAACAATAATGTTGAAACCTTTTAATAAATTAAACATTCTAATTCTTCTATCTTCAAGCCTTATTTCCTATAATTCTAGTTTTCACTGATTTGACCCCTTTTGAGTACATATATTCAATTCTTTAAAGTTGATAATTAGACTGAGTAAGGTAGTTTATTTCACCTTCGGTCATTTTATGCAAAAACATTTTATTCCGTCACCAAAAGCCATTGATATAGTGAAAGAAACCTCTTCGTCCATAAATCTACATATATATTAAAAACAAAGTTTTATTATAGCACAACATTTGACCATAAACCTTTATTTTCACATAATTACAAATTGTAAGTATTTACATTCTTACAGAATTTCTAAAACCTTTCATGTCCTAAAGAAATCTTAAAGAAAGCAAGACAAAAATTAATAATAATTATTTGAAACAAACTTTATCTACTTATAAGTAATTAGAAACTAAAATTTTTATATTATTTTATTAAATACTTTAGAGATTTATTTTTATTTAAAGATTTAAAAAAGATTTTTTTAGTAACTTTAATTTAATGATTCATAACGCATAATGTGTGAAGAGTGAAGATGAAGAATTGATGTCATCGAGGTTAACAATAATTTAATAAGAAAATTATGGTTGATATTATTATTAAAAATCTTAAAATGAAGCAATAAGTGGAAGGATAAAACGAAGATTATACCACTGTAAACTATGTTTAAGTTAGGCTCAGATACGATCTAGAGTCTGGGGGTGAGAAAACTAAGGGGTCACCAAATTCAGAATTTTGAATTTGTCGAAGAAAATAATATAGATCTCAAGTTATTTGAGAACATGATATATTGATATAAAATAAAGCTGAAAGAAAACTTTTCGAAATGATTTAAAAAATTTCTTGAAATTAAACTTGAAGATAACACCAAAATTTAATTAAAATAACACAATAACATATTTTTAGAACAATTTTTCTTTTGTACAAACAATTTATAAACAAAGATAAATACGAATACTTAATTTACAGGGTTGCCAACTATGTTTTTTCCGAAAATAACAAAAACTATTAAATATAATGTCCAATCATTCATCATCATCAGCCAAGTGCTCAAAATAGCAACCATTATTGTCAATGCAACGTTGCCAACGTCCTGGCAACTTATTGATACCATTCTCGAAGAAGGATCCGGCCTTGGTGTTCAACCCCTCCTGAAGTTTCTCCTGAACCTCCTCAGAAGATGCACAGTTCTGACCTTTCAAGGCTCCTTTCATTGATGAAAAGAGATAGTAGTCTGAAGGATCTAGATCCGGCGAATAGGGGGGATGTGGCAGGATGTATAGATCCATTTCGGCAATCTTGGCCTGGGTGAGATGTGCCGTATGTGGACATGCGTTGTCCTGAGGAAGAAATCCATCCGTGGTTTTCCGTCGTCGTTTTACCAGGATAGCTGTCTTCAGCTTTTCCAGCAAACTGCAGTAGTATGTTGCCATAATGGTTTTCCATTTTCTAACACATACATCAAGATCACACCTTTCGAATCCAAGAAGACGGTAGCCAGATGCTTCCTCGATGTTAACCTCCCTTTGGATTCTGTAGCAGGCTCATTGCCACTTCCACGCCAAGATTTTTGGGTGTATGAGGATGCATTCTCCCAAAATNCCCACATCTCAGCCACAGACACTATACGGTGCAGGAATTTGTTGCTGCTGTACATAGCAAGCAGTTTTTCACACACAGACATTCTCTTTTCCTCTGCAGCTACTGTTAAAAGATGTCGAACCCACACGTTGACGAGGTAACGTTTGTTCACTGTCATGAGATTCTGACACACTGCTTCGTGGCTAATTCCAATTTCTTGGCCAATGAATCTCGTGTGGCAAATTTGTTTTCCTCTAGAATTCGTTCTATATCTGCAGCCACCTCATAAGAAGGTCGCCCACTGCACACTTTTCCATTTACCTCGAAGTTACCGTTCTCGAATTTCTTTACCCAGTTGGAACATGTACGTGATGTAGTTGTTCCTTCTCCCAGGGTGTTGTTTATCTCTTTTGAAATGTCTACAGCTTATAATTTACGCTTCCAACAATAGAAAATAAGGTTTCTCACGTCTTCTCTGTTGTAATTCATAGTTTACTTTGAAAGATAGCAAAAGTATTGTAATATCGTATTACTCTAAATAAACAATTTTTAATTTATTGTATTTTTATTATGTAAACTGAAATAAATATTAATAAATTTTTGATAGTTATAATGTGTATTAATCATACAATATGCACACCAAATTTGGATTTCCTAGCGGTCATAGATCTCCAGATACAACGACGAATGCATTGGAAAAAAACTTAGTTGACAACCCTGTATTATTTCTTTAATTTGAGAATTTTCAAAATTAATTTTACAACATCACTTTAATTAAAATTTTATCCTTTAAAATTTTGTTAAAATTCTTTTATTTTAATTCATTTTAAAATATATCCGAAATTTTTCAATTATAAAAGTTTTCATTTTATTCGTTAAACATATATTTTATTTTATTTTAAAAAAGATTTACTAAACTTTTAAAATTTATTATTATAAAACTTTAATTAAAAAGGTTTAAACCAAACCTATTCCTTTTTCTTATGAAATTTTCATTTTTATAATGTTTAAATAATACAATTAACATTTAAAACTTTAATTTAAATAAAATTTTACCATAAAATTTTTCAATATTTAAATTTACGAAGACACATTTTTAAATATTTTTAAAATTCATTTGAGAGATATTAGATAATAAAATTCGAAAATTTGTGAGATCCCAAAAATCTTAAAGATTATTATTCAATTTTTACAATTTTGATTTTTGAAAAATTTCCTAACTTTCAAAGCATACATTGTTTGGGAAAATAAATTTGAAACCATGAATAAAGTATTTTTGTAAAATCATCGTGAAAAAATATAAAAATTTCATTTGTATCTATTAACAGCATCACAATTTGAATGCAAACATTTATTGACAACACAAACAGTTTCTTCACAACAATATTCAGAGGTCATCTTTCTTTGATTGATATAGTTTTTTTGTTAATATATTCAAATCTAAAAAAACAATGAATGGGACAGATTAATAATAAATTTTAATTTCTCATAATTTTTATTGGATAAAAGTCATTACATAATTTTTTAAATAAACATTAATTTTTAAAATATATTACATTTAATAAGTTAAAATGAAAATATTATTAAAATTCGTAATTATCAAACTTTAATTAATTAGTACTTAAAAGTAATATCATTAAATTAATTTCATTAGATTCAAATAATCAATCAATAAACATATCAATCCCATCTGAGTAGGAGAGTCACAAATCTAAACAACGTACAAACCACAAACTTACAACATTCCAAATTATCCCTCACATACCCCTCGATTTAAATGGCTTTAGCCATTCTACATTTCTTATTAATATTTTACCATTGTCGAGTTGCAATTCATAACTTCTTTCACGTCTCCGTCTTATTATCATTGCAGGGCCAATATATCGGTCGTCTTCTTTTGATGCATTTTCTCTCTTTATCAATACCTGGTCTCCAACTTTGAAAATTCTTCAAGTTTCTGGAGCTTTTCCTTCTTTTCACATTTGGTTTCCTTTATCTTCTTTATTTTTCCACCAATGTCTTAATTTCCTTCCATATATTATTTATGCTGGTGAGATACCTGTCGTAGCTTGAATGGTACTATTCATCATAAATTCTATTTCTGACAATACTTCCGTCCAATCTCTATGCGTTTCATCCTTTATTCTGATATTAAGAGAATCTCTAATTGTTCTAAATTGTCGTTCTATAATTCCATTGGTATTGTGGTGATACGGGCTTGAGTAAAATATTTCTATATTAAACTTCTTCAGTGTTTCTTTAAATAGTTTTGATTCAAATGTTTTGCCTCTATCCATATGGATTTCTATAGGTGGTCCATATTTATATATCCATCTATCCAGCAATATTTTCCGTAGCGTTGTCTCGTCTTGGTGAACAACTGCATTCAGGATAATATATCGGCTAAATTGATCAATTATCGCCAAAATATACTGGTATCCATTAACATTTCTCTTGATTGGGCCACAAAAGTCAATATGTATCTTCTGAAAAGGTTCATCTGCAAATTGCTTCGTATGTCTTTCTTTTGTTTTCGCAGTTAGTGTTTTTCGCTTTTGACAATTTATGCAACTTTGAACAACTTCTTTTATCTTTTCTCTCATATTTTCAATATCATTGTTTCAATATTCATTGTATCCAGAATGTATTTTTCTTTAGTAAATGCAGTCTTCAAATTTTCTTTGTAATTTTTACCGTCCATCTCTGAATATTTTTTTATTGCCGACGGTGTCATAAACACAGTCACCATCACTATTTTCCTCTCTTCTGCTATACCCATAATGTCGGAATAGCGTTCGAAATTATCAATGAAATCTTCCAAATCCGATTCTGATCCATTGAATTTTTCGCATCCCATAATGTTCGTTGTCACATGAGCCGTGGTCGCCATATTAACAGCATCACAATTTGAATGCTAACATTTATTGACAACACAAACAGTTTCTTCAAAACAATTCTCATTAGTCATCTTTCTTTGATAGATATAGTTTTTTTGTTAATATATTCAAATCTAAAAAAAACAATCAATGGGAAAGATTAATAATAAATTTTAATTTCTCATAATTTTTATTGGATAAAAGACATAATTTTTTAAATAAACATTAATTTTTAAAATATATTACATTTAATAAGTTAAAATCGTTTACTGAAAATATTATTAAAATTCATAATTATCAAACTTTAATTAATTAGTACTTAAAAATAATATCATTAAACTAATTTCATTAGATTCAAATAATAACATATCAAATAAATATAAATAACATATATAACATGATAAATAACATATCAATCCCATATGAGTAGGAGAGTCACAAATTTAAACAGCGTACAAACAACAAACTTACAACATTTCAAATTATCCCTCACAGTATCCATCAAGCAACTGTATAACAAATTAAAATTTAAAATAATAAATAAAAAAATACAAAAAAGTATTGACTAGGATGTTTATTTGAAAAATATTTATTCTAACTTCTTGTATTTTGTATTAAAGTATATATTCGCGTTCAAATATTGAGTCCTCTTCTCATTTATTCCACACCGCTTCGGTAACTACCGATATTTTCCCATTCGTTTTAGTAAAACGTCTTTTTACCACGTTTTTATTAGCTTGTTTTCTTGTCTGTTTATCTGTCTGGAACAAATCTTGCGATTGATTTTTCGACCACTTTCAGTCATCCAATTGAGCTGAATTTTTTTATACAGGCTTGCTTCCGATGACAATCCAATATTTAAAACATTTACGGCTCTACATAAACCGCATATGCTATAATTTAACTTTATGAAAATTTTAACTTTATGAAAAAAATCAATAATATTAATTAATACGTACAAAAAAATTATTTTGAAATAAAACTTGCTTTTATTAAAATAAAACTTTGTTATTTTGGTTTTATTATCATTTCTGTTATTCGAAATCAATCGAATGATTTGAATTCCTAAATGATAACTAAAATAGTTAAATAATATTATTAGTAAAAAAAAATTTTTATAAAAACAACCACATTTTTCAAGCATTACCAATGCACTAAAAAGAGGAAAATAATTTTTCTAGACATGTGCGAAATTTTATACCTAACTAAAAACATGGGCGGATTTCTGAATTACTGCTATTAGTAACTGCTATTTCCTCTTTACTGCTTTTTAGTAATAATCGATCATTTCTATGCCCCACGTTTTTGGTTAGGTATAAAATTTCGCACATGTCTAGAAAAAAAATTATTTTCATCTTTTTAGTGCATTGGTAATGCTTGAAAAACGTGGTTGTTTTCATAAAAAATTTTTTTTTATTAAAAATATTATTAATATTAATATTCTTCTCAGATATTCATTACAGTAAGTCCTAAACTTATGGAAGGATTATCTCACAGTTAGATCTGTAAGGCGGTAGTCCAGATAGGTTTCTAAGGGAATCGCTTCTAAATGTCTTGTCGCAGCAGTATTCGGATCGACGATTGGTACTTGATTTATGCTATCTTCTTGAATCGTGTCCAGTGATTGATTTCTTTCTTCTGATTTCCTGGACTGATTGATTCTTCTCGGAAATATTTGTTCTTAAATTTTGTGCGCTATTCTGAGATGTCTTTGGTTTTGTAGTTATTTCGGTATAGATTGAGATTGAATCCTTTCGGTTCTTCTACTGTTTTTATAATATTATTTACACTCTAATCTTGTGGCAAACATGTCTCAATGAATGTCAATCCATAGAAGCTACTACTTCCTTCTGCAATGTCTAGCCATCTTATTTATTTTTTAATACTATCTCCTCCAAGTAATTTTTGCTTCAATAATATAAAATATTATAACAAAAGAAAAATTAAAAAAGTTTTAGCTGATGAATTCTTGCTTACGTTAGTGAATTGTGTTGATATAAAGACCATCGATTATTTATACCATCGATTATTTATACCATCGATTATTCAAATAAGTTAATAATTTAAAATTCTTCTTCAATAAATTTATATAATTTTTAAAACAATTTCTTTATACTATTAGTGTATTTTTAAAATTTTAATCATATTTTTCGTTTTTTCAAAAATCAAAATATTTTTTTCAAAAAGATTAAGTTCACTTTAAAAATTTAATACCTGAAGTCTATTTTTTTACTTAAATATTACAATATATATGTTAGTGTTCTTATATATGTAATCAGATCTATATCAAAACGTTCGTGGTCAAGTCATACAAACATACTAACTTTTCCCTTATCTTTACGTATAGTTTATTTGCTTTCATGTTTAGTTCTAGTTAATCATTTACTGTCGAGAAAGTAAAACTACATTTAAAGATTTATTTTAATGTTTTCGGTTAACTATTTAGGCAGCAATATCAAAGTTTGGTTGACCAGGAAAAAGTCCTTCCAGTGATATGAGTAACATTGACATTTTGACTCAACCAATTCATTAATGTAATTTTTTTGCATGTTAAATTATTACAACTGACGAAAAATTTACTTAGCTTTTATTTGAAATTTATAAGCTCCAGAAAACATTTTCACCAAATGATTAACAATAAAGTAAATAGAAAAATACTTAATACTTTTGCAACAGTTTTGTTAAATCTTGCTATCAAAATTTTCGACCTCTTTCTGGCGTTTTAACAATCTGAAACTTTGCACTTAAACTCTATTTTCTATGAATGTACAATATTCAATAGACTTTTCAACGCTATTAAATAATTTTGGTAAAACATTTATCAATTACAGTACAATCTGTTAAGTTGGGCACTTTTCAAGGGAACCAGTCACGCACATAATGAAATATAAGGCCGTACCTTTTGTAAGTTGAAAACCTGTGTATCATGTATGTTGGACACTTAAATGTGAAAGCCTAGCATGGAAGTATGATGCCATACCTTTCTTAAGTTGGGTACTTTACTGTGGATGGTCAACTTAAGCAAGACATGTCAAGTTGGCAAAACGAAAAATCATGCAAGTTTCAACTGATAATTGCACTAATAACATAAATTAGAAATTATGCGTAACATTCCAGGATCACTAGTCATTCAACCACTTGTAAAAACTGGTACCGCCTGCAGAGTACAAAATTAGCGTTCAGTTAGATAATTGTACAATCATCTATGTGGTATATGGATGAGTGATTTAGATTCTTGCTGTGGCATAAAACAGAGTGTAGATGTGGGTGTTGATTGAGAAGAGTTCATGGACTGTATGCCCTTTCATCGTAAAACTGTATTCATTCATCAATATAAAACGGTCGCTATATTTTATAAAGTCAGCAAATAAACGAATTATTTCTACGAAATACATGTATTAAAGTTAAGACAGTTCAATGGAAGGAACAAAAAAAGACGATATTAATCCCTATAACAAGAAGCAAAAGCCAATTAAACAGTTCGAACAATTATGTCCCTTAACAAAGTAATCTCTCCTATTTTTAACACCACACCAAAAATGATTATTGTCATTAAAATGAAATATTTATCTTATTATCAAGCTTCCGCAAAGAGATAGCTTTGAGGATTTGTATTTGAGGAAAAACTATGTAATTGTTTGTAGAACTCACAAACCTGATGTTTAATAAATTCTCAAAAGTTTTCATCGTATATGATGTAGAAATAAATGTTGCTGCTGTTTGGAAGATAAAATTGGTGCAGCTATGTACATGATCTACAATTATAATGCTGATTAAACGTCAATTGTGTTCCGAGCATTGCCAGATAAAAAATTGCAGCAACAGGTTACCTTTACAAATGTTGAAGGTTTTCCGAGAGCGACTCTCAGTTTTGTTATGTACAAATGTTAATGTGGAAATGTGGAAACAATTGGTGTTTGGGAAAGCTACAAGACCAAGATACTTTGCGAATATGAAGATTGAGAATTTACCTGTCATCTAGAAACAAAGCAATAAGAAATGAATAACAACTGCAATATTTTATACTTGGTTAAAGGACCTCCATGGGACCATGACGAGAAAGGGGAGAAATATTCTTCTGATCATTGGCAGATGTAAAAACTGTGTTATAATAAGATCAATCGATGCCTGAAATCCTTGATACAGCATGGAAGGCTTTGGGGAATTAAATATTTAGTGAATTTAAATGATTTTATTTGATTTGACGATCATTTCGAAACTTTTGAGAATTGCAGTGAGGAAAATATTTTTAGTTAGTACTGGATAAAATTATGGAAGCCTATGAGGACATTTAGGTTGAAGTAATTAACGAGATTGTTTCTCTAGCTGAAAATGAGACTGAAAGGGAAAAAGTACCTTCCATGAATAAAATGTTGGATATAATTAATAAACATAAATGTTTCACTTTACTGGAAGAACCAGAATTGATTATGAGAAAAATGAAGCAAACTTTAATCTCTGACTGCTTGAAGAAATAGACATACAAAACATAAATCGTACTGTACACTGATGACTTTGATGTTCTTATTTGACAGTTAAATGTCAAGATTATGGCGTAATAAATAAATATAATTTTGTTCATACGTTGATTATATTTACAACTTTTGGTAGTTATAATCGATCGATTTGTTTGAGAGGAAACTCTGAACTTTGGATGTGACAGAGACTACTTTAGCACTACTTATTGTTCTACAGATACTCTTCTTAAATGCTCTAAATCCTTCAGAATATGGAATTTTAATGAAAAACTCTAATTCTTCACAAAAACTCTGTGGTGTTGTGTAAAGACCTGTATCTGTTGTCTTTCTGAATAATTCAGTTTTATAGCCTCCATTCATCCTAGTGACAAGAATGTCCAGAAAAGGAAGTTTATTATCTACTTCCAATTCTGTGGAAAATTTAATATTCGGATGAAGACCATTCATGAATGTTAGGAATGGTTCTAAGAGGGATTGATTTCTGAAAACCAAAAAGACATCATCCACATATCTCTTGTACAACACAGGTTTTTCACCAGGGTATGCATTCATTTTATCCTCAAGCGACTTCATAAATATTGATGCCAAAGTTGGTGCTAATGGGGAACCCATTGCGACACCGTCTTCCTGAATGTTCCATTCATCATTAAAAAGAAAAGGTACAATTTTGGCACAAAATTTAAGAAGTGCTTTCAGTGCCTGCTTGTTCATTATTTTATTCACAAAGCTAGAGTTGTCATCCCACATCTTTTCACACAAATCATTGGTTTCATCGATAGGTACGTTTGTGAATAAACTGGAGACATCAAATGAGACCATACACTCAGAATCACATTTCGGTACCTGATTCAAAATGAAATCTTTTAATATTAAATAAATATATTAAAATCTTTTAATATTAATTATAATAATAAAAATAAAGATTAATTGCGTAATAGTCAATGTGCCATATAAATGACTTGTAATTTGAAATTTACTTCACAAATGATGATTCCGTAATGGCGATCCATGTTTTGCAAATAAAAAAACATCTAAAATGGCGTTTCTTCTTTATTTTCTTTATAAATAAATTTTCATTATATATAAATGTTATGTATAAATATAAACCTTTTATTTATGTTTTATAGATAAAGTTGGTTTCTTATATTGCGGAGCAATGGAGGATTATAACTCAAAAGCATTAGTAACAACTGATCAGTTCACGAACGACGGTAGAGATAGAGATAGCTTTGAGGAAAAACTGTCTAATTTTTTGTAGAACTCACAAACCTGATGTTTAATAAATTCTCAAAAATTTTCATCGTATATGATGTATAAATAAATGTTACTGCTGTTTGGAAGATAAAATTGGCGCAGCTATGTACATGATCTACAATTATAATGCTGATTAAACGTCACTTGTGTTCCAAGCATTGTCAGATAAAAAAATTGCAGCAACAGGTTACCTTTACAAATGTTGAAGGTTTTCCGAGAGCGACTCTCAGTTTTGTTATGTACAAATGTTAATGTGGAAATGTGGAAACAATTGGTGTTTGGGAAAGCTACAAGACCAAGATACTTTGCGAATATGAAGATTGAGAATTTACCTGTCATCTAGAAACAAAGCAATAAGAAATGAATAACAACTGCAATATTTTATACTTGGTTAAAGGACCTCCATGGGACCATGACGAGAAAGGGGAGAAATATTCTTCTGATCATTGGCAGATGTAAAAACTGTGTTATAATAAGATCAATCGATGCCTGAAATCCTTGATACAGCATGGAAGGCTTTGGGGAATTAAATATTTAGTGAATTTAAATGATTTTATTTGATTTGACGATCATTTCGAAACTTTTGAGAATTGCAGTGAGGAAAATATTTTTAGTTAGTACTGGATAAAATTATGGAAGCCTATGAGGACATTTAGGTTGAAGTAATTAACGAGATTGTTTCTCTAGCTGAAAATGAGACTGAAAGGGAAAAAGTACCTTCCATGAATAAAATGTTGGATATAATTAATAAACATAAATGTTTCACTTTACTGGAAGAACCAGAATTGATTATGAGAAAAATGAAGCAAACTTTAATCTCTGACTGCTTGAAGAAATAGACATACAAAACATAAATCGTACTGTACACTGATGACTTTGATGTTCTTATTTGACAGTTAAATGTCAAGATTATGGCGTAATAAATAAATATAATTTTGTTCATACGTTGATTATATTTACAACTTTTGGTAGTTATAA
>MQRK01253821.1:15018-32649 GCA_001938485.1 Girardia tigrina
GTTATATATAAGATCTTTGGATCCTAAAATTAACGTTCAAACTGCATTCTCTACAACTTTGTTGAGAGTTTTTAAATAATGTACTAATTATGTATTGATTGCATATTCATTAACTGCACTATAAACATTCAATTATACAGGTGGTTCCCAATCTCTTTTGGTCCATGGACCTCTTTTCTTAGTCACAACATGTCCATGGACCTCCTTTCATAGTCAAAACTTTCTCACAGACCCTAACTTTTCACCTGATCCCCGAGTTGCGCCGAGAACCGGACAGTGGTAGTAGAGGCACGCATTGGACCATCTGAAAGCTCGGTTACATTGATATTTTAAATTTATTGAGGAGATTATGATCATTTTTCTATTAGATCGATTATACATCAATCGAAATGAATGTTTAAATAAATCTAATATCAAACAAGGATATCAATTGACAAATTCAAATGATACAATCTTTATTTAATAAAAAAATCTTGTTCAAGAAAAATCGTGATAAATCAACAGTGTTCGAGCTAAATTAAACTGACAAAATCAACAGTGTAAATTTGCTCGAATACTGTTAATTTTGTCAATGTCATTTTGCTCGAACATTTTATAGATAATTCAATAAGTTGTTCCTGTATTTGTATGTATTCATTAGGATTTGTGCTCTGAGTTTGACTACTTGCAAAAGGGTTCACCAACTTGTTGAGAATATCCCAGTGAAGAATTTCTTCGCATCTTTGATATAGATCCGAATGAAGCGCCGTTATGTGTTGACAATAAGCAAACAAATCTTCATCTCTGTTTTGGAATTTTGAAATATTTGGAAACTGAGAACATTCTTCTCTTCCGAAGTTTTGTTTTTTCAGCAAAAGTTTTGCAACAAAGACAGATATTAAACTTTTAGTTTTAATTAAATTAAAGTTTAACCTTGTAGTTTCAAATTAGTGTTGTTAAATATGGCAAATAAATCAGTCATATGAGCGACGTCATTTTTTGAGATAATTAAATATTGGCAAATCATTTTCTTTACTCTCCAAGAATTCCAACACTGAGTCAAAGAGCGAATAGAAGCGATCCAAATAATGTACTTCTGTGTTGAGTAGTGAAGGATTATAGTCATCATCATTTTCCAAACGAAGTTGAGCAAATAATCTCTCATTTCAGGCATTCCTTTTGACTTTATTAACTGCTCTAATAAAATAATTTAGTGATTCATGTAATCGTTCCCTAAGGTTTTTTGCGACCAAATGATGTCGATGAACGACACAATGCACCAATAATACATTAGGTTTAGTTTGTTTTAAGTAAGCCAAAAAGCATCAGTGTCGTTCTACCATTTCTGGAACACAATAAGTGCAATTAAGATGATATTAGAAAAGGGTATCGAAAAATCTTTTTAATTCAGTAAATAAAATTTTACCTTTGGTATCAATTTCCAAACATTTAGCAATTAACAATCTTGGGAATTTTTTTATTCTTTTACAAAACTCTTATAAGCTAAAATTAAAGCTTCGTTTCCTGGTAATATTGACTAGTCAAGCTGTATAGAGAATTCAGATGTTTTTAAATAGTCACATAAAGAGTTTTCTACACTCTGAGCCATTTTGCCGACTCTTCTTCGTAAAGTATTATTACTCAGTGGAATTCTTTTTATAATATCGAAAGCTGGTTTGTGCGACACAGTGCACATTACTTTACTTACAGCTGGTAGAAATAGTTCCTGTATAGATCTGCCTGACGCACCGCAATGTATGTTATAACTTGTATTTCATATACCTGTCCATATTCCTATTTTATTTAGGACGTAAAAATCGATAATAATTTATTCATTGTTATTTATTTTAACTTCCATATTAATTAATGTCACAATTTTTTTATTTTACTTTAAACCATGCGTGACCCTCTGAGATTGTTCGCGGACCCCAAAATCGATTTTAATTTTTCAAGGACCCCCTGAATGATCGTTAGGTCCCCTTGGGGTCCATAGGGACCACTTTGGGAACCACTGATTTAGACTATTGATGTACATAAAAAACACTTGAAAGTCGCAGAAATAATTTTATATCTTTGATCTTCCCATAGAATTCCATGATAATAACAAAACTCATGTTTTATTAGAATTATTTAAAACTTAAATTAAATACCTTTCGAAATCAAAATATTAGAAAATATAAATTATTTATTAATTCATAATTTTATTTAATGTATTATTAAATTACATTTTATAAAATCATTTTACAAAATTGGAACACATCATAAAAAAAATCCATTTTGAAGATTTTGTTCTTATTTCAATATGATTAAAACTTTAAATTTAAATCTCATTGAAACAAAATATTCAATTTGCATATTTCAGGTTTTGAGCTCAGAATATTTCCATGGCGATCCAAAAAAGAAAAAACAGTCAGAAATTGCTACAAAAGCATTAAAAAATGTAAAAAAAATATTTTTTATTTTTATAAATTTTTAAATGTATAATGAAGAAAATTAAATGAGAAAATTAATAAAATATTTATGTTTTTTTTCATTGTCAAAGCCAAATAATATTCCAAAATAATTGTTTTTCTTTGGCTGTGTTGTTAAAAAATTGCAATCATTGAATTGTTCTTCTAACTTTTGTCTTATTTCCATCTGGAGATTGTTGAAAAGTTTCAGCGAAACGATTGAATAATAAAAATTGTTTTTCAACAGACGTTTTCTTCAGAAAAAAACGTAAAAATTAGAATTTTTCTCTCAATTAATTATTGTTTTTTTTCCTTTTTTTTCAGTCACAATGAAACAGAAACAACTTTCAAGAAAAAAAATGCCATGAGAGAATTTCTTTTGGCAAATATTATGTTTTATTAATTACTAATTTTTTTCAATGTACAATAGGAAAAATATTTTTAAACTGCTTAATTAATGGATTTTATTTTCATATATATTTTTTTTAAAAAAATATTTTGATGTTTATATTCATAAAATGATAATTATATTGTATTTTGAAAATTATTTCAATTTAGTTATAATTTAGGAATGATAAATAATTGTTTTAAATTTATTTTAATTTTTGGAAATAATTAACATTAAATAGTAATTAATAATTTTGTAATTTTTAAAAATATTTTTTAATATTTTATTAATTAAAATGTATTAAAAATATACATCAAGGCATAAAAATGAAGAAAATATAATTTGAGTTGATAATATTTGCAGATGGACGTTATGTGACTTCCTATAAGGTTTTTTACTCTGAATATTTATGTAAATTTTGTATTAGTCGTATTATATAATTGCTTTAAAGACGTTATTTTAAATATAATTTATTCATTTATAGGTACACAAAATATATAAAAAAATATACATTAGCAGAATATCCACAAAAGCGTTTATGAAAGAAAGTGATCGCTAAAAGTAACAAGAGAAGTATTCATTACTAATTTGTAACTTTTACGGACAGGTTTCAGCAGAGTAATATGAAGGATTATCTTGTTATTATTTCCCCACTCAATAAGGAAAAATTATCTTTTTCTCATTTTACAAATCTTGTAATTTATACGGAATAAATATCTAGCATTATGTTCGCTATTTGAAAGGGAAAAATGTAATTGAAAGGATATTTAGAGGTTTTAGATATTTTCCTAACCATTCTACTGAATTTATTGTAGACAGAATATAATTGTTTGTTTTACAAAACTCGCACATCAAAATAACAAATAACTTTCGTTACTTTTTTTCTAAAATATGACATTTTTATTCATTTTTTATTTACAAATGTTGTATATTCAAAATGCTTGCTTAATTGATTCAATATCCTAAAAAGAATAAAGAGATCTCGAATCTTCGATATATTAGGTCGTCAAGTTATGAAATTTGTAGAACTGAAATCAAAGTTTATTGATAATTTCCCAATACAAATATTTATGTCATTCAACAAAGTATGCACTTATATTATCGACACAATTTTGCCATTTGTGCGGCAGCTTGTTGAAGCCAATTGAATAACAATTTGGTGGGCTAGAAACAATAAATTCCTGGAAGACTATTTTGAAAGCATCTTCTGAATTGATATTTTTTCCTATCAAAAATTTATTGAAATAGAAAAAGAAATGATAGTCAGTCGAGGCTAGGTCTGGTGAGTATGAAAATGATACGGAAGTTCCGAGCCAAGCTTCTGTAGTTTTGTTCCGGTCATAAGTGCAGTATGTGATTTTGTATTGTCTTGAAGCAAGATGTGAGTCGACATGTTTACCAAATACGGTTGTTTTTCTTTGAGTTTCTGTATCATATCTTTCGATTGATTGCAGTAGACAAATGTTGTGATTGACGAGTCAGGTTTAATGAAAACAATGGATGGCACCTGTGGCTGCGTGTTGGACTGTGTTTTAATGCTTCATTCGTGTCCAGCCAGCTTGCTAAAAGTCTGTGATTATTATATTGGAAAACCTTTTAATTACAAGTGAAGATTCGATTCAAAAAGTGATCACATTTTTAGCAAAAAAGCATCAAGCAAGCATCAAAACGCTTACATTTCTGCTTTTCATTCAACTCGTATTGAATCCACTTAATCCAAATTTTTCACTTTACTAATTTTAGCCAAGTGATTCAATATTATTTGCTTTGTAACAGCAAATGTAAGTGATAAATCATGAGCACTTTGTGATGGATTTGACGTTTTTGTTATCTTCAGTTCGTCATTGTCTAACTGTGTTTCTGGGCGACCTCCAGACTCATTATTGAGGTTAAAATTTCCTTTGACTAATTTCATGAACCAGTTTGATACTGTTTGCTGTGTAGTAGCATTATATCCGAATACACTATTGATGTTTTGCATAGTTTTGCTGGTGTTCCATGTAGGATTTTGTACTTTATAAAAGTTTGAATCTCCACCTTTTCGATTTTTAAAATACTGCTTATTAAAACAAGTTTTCAATAATTTTAATTGATTTTATTGATGTGTTCAATAGTCAAGATATGTAGCCATCAAACATATAAAACTAAGTAACAAAATGTTAAGTCATTGTCTAATTATAACTATTTAAATTTATTGAAGTCATGCTTACAAATTTCATACTTAGCAACCTAATATAAAATAATTTAATATTTATTTCAACTATTTTAAAAATAGTTTAAGACAGGAAACCTTAATTTTGAACCACCCTCAAACACTTTGCTGTAAATTGAACTTTACTCTAATTGTTCGACATTCACCGAAACATTTACAAAATAAGATAATTTGCTTCAAAATTAAAGAAATAGGTTTTCTTTAAATTTTTATTTATTTCAAAGGAAAAGTATAATTATGTTTGTTGTAAAAGTAATTTAGTTTACAAAAAAAATTTGTTTACAGAAAATAATTTGTTATCAATAATACAGTACAATTTACAAGTACAAAAGAATATGAATTTTATACTTAAAAAATAATAAAATAAAATAATGTAGTAAATATACGTATAATATTTTTCGCTAAACGATACGGACGAAATATCTTACGTTCACAACATCCTCCATCCAACCATTGATTTAAATTAATATACTTTCGTGTTTAAGTCAACATTTTTTTCTTTTTCTTTTTTCTTCATTTTTTAATAATTTTTTTTAAATTCATAAACTCATTTTTCAAAATGTTTTAAAGGATTTCCAAGGTTTATGTTTCATTATTTACTCTATCAGTAGTTATTCCATATTAATTCACAATAATTAATTTTAAATTTTTGCAGTTTTTTGTAAAAATCGAATCAGAATTTGAAAATTAAGATAAATGTTTGAAGCTCGATTATTAAAAGAAAATTAAAAATTTGTTCGAATTAGTTTGTAATAAAAATTATTAGTTTGAGCTAATAACAATTAATTCCACTTATCGAATATCGAAAACGACATAAACACAACTAACGTTAATGATTTTTTTGACCTTAATCTTTTGGCCTTATGGCTTCCTTTTTGCATGTTTTGAATGTATCAGTAAACAAGTAACTTGGTTACGCCTTTGTCCTCTCCAGATATGGATGGCCGTTGGCTGTAAGGATTTCATCTGCCCTTTGCCAAACAATGGCCATGGTCGGGTATATCAGATCTCATCTGATCTCCGAAGTTAAGCAAGCAACGCCGCGTTAGTATTTAAATGGATGACATATTGACAATATGCGGGGCCATTGACTATTCAGATCAAACAAGTATGCTTGCAACAGGTACTATGTAAACCTGCACTACATATCCAATGAGCGGATGGTTAGTGACTAAATCAGCTCCCTCACGCAGAACAACCTGGGTGAAGAGGGTATGTGGACACCCAACAGGATGAAAAACGTTAATGATAAGAAATGAGAAATTATCTATTTATTAATCCTTTATGCATATATTTTAATTTCTTTAAAAATTTATTGAGTTTCAAAAAACTATTTCAATTGTATAAAATTTAAAAAACAAAAGATATGCCATTTTTTTGTTATAATATATTTCAAAGTTTTTATCGTTCTTTGATTTTTAGCTTTTTTTCTGCTTATGTGTTAAATAGGCGATTATGTAATAAATTACATAAGATTAGTCAAAATCTCTTAACAAATTTGTTGAGTCTTGTTTGAACATTAATTTTATGATCACGAGACTTTATTAAAAAAGTTTCCCATGACACTCTCTCCACATAATTTTTAAAATTCTGGCACAGAATTTTGAAATAGTTTATACTTAAATCACATTCTGAAGTTTTCAGCAATATTACTCTTACCCATTTATAAGAGTATCTTGGACTGGTTTGAAGAAATGACTGACAGGCTCTCCAATATATGTGGCATTTAACCTATTACACTTATACTGAAGAACAACGTCCGAACACAAGCTCAAAGAGTACGTGATTTATTACAAAACATAATTTCAATTTAAATAACTGAGATATTTTTTTTTTAATTTTGAATTAACAATATACTTAAAGTAGGAATTGAATGTAGAGAAAAGAGGTAAACAATTCTGATTTGTCCATGTGTTGATTGCATAATATTCCTCATCCTGCAGTTAGTTATTTTTGGTGAGGCGACTTTACCGCGGATTTTTTCAGAAAAAAATATTAAAAATTTATAATATTAATATTAAATAATTAAATAAATTCAATTTTCTTAAAATTTTTAATTTTTATATTTTTTTTGCCATTATTACCGAATAATACATTATTAAAATATACTCGGAGTAATATTTATAATAAAATTTTCCATTTACGTATTAAATTTAAAATGGTTTTATGTCTAAATTTTCTATTCATTTATGTTTTAAAATTAAACCTGTGTATGATTCATTGTTTTATCATAACATAATTAAAAATTTTTATTCATATTTTAGATGACATTGTTCACTTATTGACAATTTTGTTGTAAATTTTCCGCTGTAAAGTCATCCGCGGTAAAGTCGTCCGCGGTAAAGTCGGCGTACCGTTATTTTTCTACCATAGTCATAAATAAGTAACAGCTCCGAGACAGTGTTAGCAGATTTTGGAGAATGCATTACGTGAAATGAAAATCTTTCACCGTAAAAGACTTCTTAGAATCTGCTCTACGCTCGATAATCGACTCCAAACTTACAAGACTACAGATCAATTTGGATGTGTCTCGCAAGCTAGGAAGTGTTGGACATAATAAGAAACTGACAAACGCCCAACGAGCCAGCATCTGTTGATGGTCAGTATACAAAATGGGTGTGTCACTCCAACAACAAGCCAAGAAGCACAATGTCAGTCACGAAATCTTCTGAAACGAGGAATTCGATGTTATAAACGAATTAAAGCTCCACAGTACACCTCTGAACAAGAGAAGACTGCTAAACATCGTACAGGAAAATTACTTGACGTTTTGAGAGGAAAAATGATTCTGGTGTAGGATGATTGTTATTTCAAACTCAAATCTGATCATCTACCCGAAAACAATAACTTTTACAACTCGGACATCCAAACCACTACCCCTCTGGTGAAATATATAGCTGAAAATAAGTTCCCCATTCAGTTGATGGTCTGGATCTGTGTTTCAGAGGATGGAAAGATTAGTGCACCCATGTTTCTTGAACGCTTCAATAGTATCAATGCCAAATTCTATCAAGACCATTGCATTAACACTGCACTGGTTTCCTTTATTGAGAATGAGCACCGAGAGAGCAATATTATGTTCTGGCTAGACCTTGAATCAGCACATTACGCATATTCCACACTGCAACTGTTGGAGTCACTTCATTTCCCATTTGTGCCCAAAACCTGCAACCCTCCAAACATTCCTTTATGCCCTCCACTGGAGAATTTTTAGGCCAATCTTAAATCCGAAGTTTACAATGGAGGCTGAGAGGTGACGAACATCATGCAGTTGGAGCGTTGTCTCTTGTTTAATGTGTATTTCATGTTCTACTTGTCCTATTCATTTGCTAAATTAAGTTTTGCTTCGATTAGACCTTTATTTGTTCTTTTTTTAGGATTGACAAAATGTCTAGATTTTGCCTTTACATCCGTTATGATTTTTAAGTCTTAGAATACCCCTTGTTATTCAACAATTTAATAAATGTTTTAATGTTTTTATAAGATTTAATAAAAGTAGAAGAAAGAGACAGAAAACGATAAAGCAAACCTTTGATCATATGTCTTTTATATCTAGACTCACAAAAACTGTCTGATGATATGTATAAACCAGTGATATGCAACCTCACAATTATTAAATACTATTTGTAAAAACTTTTTTATTTTAATAAAATATATTTAATATTTACGTTTTTATATTCCATTTCAGATGCAAAAGAAATACAATCAAGTTCGATTAGAAAGTTTGAAAAAAGAATAAAACCTACGAATTTCGATCTACTGCTGAAATCATATTTAATTTGCTCAAATAATTATGTTTTAGATTTGATTGAAAAAGAGTTTGTTTTTTGACTTTGGCTTGTTTTATTCAAAATACTCTTCTTCTATTTAAGACCAACATTTTGAATAAAGATGTATATTTGTATATATGTTTATTAAGTCTGAGTGGGTTAATGCATATAAAATTATCTTCTTTTTTGCTATTTAATAAATTTCCGTTCAACAATTTGATCACCAAAATCCAGTTCTTTTTGCTGCATAAAATTATATAAAATAATTTAATTTTATTTGGAGTTAATTTACTTAATTTATGTCTTCACCCAGTAAACAGAAATTTGCAATAAATACTTATTTTTGAAAATCCAAATTTAATTTATTCTGATTATTTAGCGATCAATGATTCGTTCTTTCAAAATTCTTTTTTGAGTTTTGAATCCATTATTTTACGAAAATTTGAAACATTTTATCTTCTTAAAAACTAGAGGAGGTAAGCGCCGTGCGTTGAGAAAATATGATAGTATTCATTTAACTTATACGTGACTGTCTATAAGTAGATCAAACGTGCTAAAAATAGTAAATGACTGCTCAGATGGCCTTTGGCCGACTTTCCTAAAGACAAAATTTAATATTTTTAGAAACCGATACCCCATTGATTGGTATTAAAGACAAGGTTTACTTCTTGAAAGAGAAAGTTTGTGGAAAGTTTGTCTGCATAATATCATAGCGTCTACAAACCCATTACAAAACAGATAAACATACATACTTCTTTACTAACAAAATTTATTGAATGGTTTCAGAAAAATATTCAATATTATTGTGGTGCCGGCTGCCGAACCGAGTGGTGGCAACCAGCACATCTTAACTGTGCGGGAAATTGTCGCTGTTGGACATAATCGGTCGGTTCCTTCGTGCATGGAGTGTCAACGAACAAAGACAATAACCACAAAGACAAAGGAAGAAAAACATAAAAATAACAACGTCAGAAATATTTGTGAAAATTTATATAGACATCTGCGGACCATGGAATGAGACAGTAAGAAAAGAAAGATACATCTTGAGAATAATTGACCATTTCAGTAAATACGTGAGCCTGACAGCAATTAAAAGCCAAGATGAAGAGACAATAGTACAAATGATATTACAGAAATGGATATTCAAATTTGGAGCACCAAAAGAGATCCACATAGACTGCGGGAAATGTTTCGAAGCGAAAAAAGTAAAAGAAATGTTGGAAGCAAAAGATATCGAATTGATTTTCCCTAGCCCATTTCACCATAACACAAATGGGATAATTGAAAGACAGTTGCGGACAATGCGAGAATTCAAACAGGCAAGTTTGAAAGAAAGAAATGCTACAAGTTGGGCAGACATTACCGGAAGTAGAATTCGCTATAAATGCAACGAAACAAAAGACGATAGGGTGCAGTCCAGCAGAAGTCGTATTTGGGAAGAAGATAGATAGATAAAAGTGGTATGATAACAGCAAAATAAACCGGGAGGATACCAGAATAAGACTAAAAGAAAAAAACATGCCAGAGGAAAATGTAACGCGAAGAATTTATAAGGTTGGCGAAAAGGTCTGGATTCAAAAGGAAAATAGAACGAAAGGAGAAGATAGATTGTAGAAAGTATTCACGAAAGAAGCTACAAGTTGGAAGACAAAAATGGTAGGAAACTTATTCGAAATGTTGAAAAATTCAAAAATTTTAAAAACGAGAGATTTTTTCCAGAATAAATATGGTTTATAATTAGTAAGCAAAAGTTACATTTACATTAAAGTCTAAAAATTATCCTTTGTAGAAATTTGGTCGAATTTAATAGTGAACAGAGAATTCAAAGCTTTCTTCAGTGGTATTAAGGACACCAATTTGACTTTTCATATTTTTATTTAAACAATAATTTTGATTGTCCTTAAGACAATCTTTGTCAAAGCTTTCGTACGATTGCATTCTAAACTAAATTGATTAATGAATTAATTCTTATTATTTTTAGCAAACGGAGACAAATAATTTATTAAAATATTTACTCAAAACTTATTTGATGAAAATTAAAATGATTATTAATCATTAAAAAAATATTAATTTGATTTATTTATTAAAAATTGTAAAAATTAATTACTAATTTAAATTTTACAATAATTTAAAATTCGAAATAAATTTAAACAATACATATTTTCAGAAAATAAGAATTAAAATACCAATCATCCATTTGGGTAGGAGAGACTCAATTTCAAATCAACATACACATTCAAACACAAAATATCGAAAATTTCCAAATATTTGTTTTCCATAAATTACAACAGCTGTTTTCTCTTTAAAAGTTACACGAAGATCCAATGTACAGATTAGAAGAGATAAAATATAAAGTTTACATTTTGGGATACCCTGTATTAAATGCTCTCTACTGACAGCACATAAATGTATATAAAAATACAAAACCTTTATTAAAAGTAAAATAAAATCGAGATAATTTTGTAAAACAAAATTATTAACTTTTAAATTCTTTGATATTCGTATGATGATAAATTTAAATTGTAAAATAATTTTAATTTTTAAATTTTAATTAATTTCTTTTTTAATTTTAAACATAAAAAATTTACATATTTTTTCATTTTTTTAATCAATGAAAATTCAAAGTCGCCCTAAAAATAAAACAAATACCAGAAAAACTTATAAAAACACATTAAATTATTCTATAAAAATGTTTTGTTGTTCATTTTCTTTAGAATTCTTTTTTAGGAGAAAAACAATTTACTTTTAATCAAAAATTTTTCCAGTTATTTTGTTCGAATCACGATTTTTTTTTCAAAAGATACATTATGATCAATTTTAAAAATACATTAGAAAATAAATATTACAGAAGAAAATTAATTAAAAAAAAGAAATTTATGCATATTTTGATTTTAATTTTTGTTTTGTAAATCGAATAATTTAAATTTATGTTTCAATTTTATTAAAAAAAGAAATAATTTTACTACATGAAAGGTATATGTTGTTTACTAAGTAATTATTCTCCGTAATTTCGAAATCTTAATTTTCAAGACCTATTTTATCAACCATTTAACATCTGCCATTTGTGTTGAAATTTTAAGATCAGAAGTAGAGGCTGCCATAAAAGTTTTGAAGAGGAACAAAATCCCAGGAATGGACAACATCAGCGCTGAATTAATTCAGAATGGAGCCGAAAATACAGTGACCATTCCCCATGCAATATGCAACAAAATTTTAAAAATGGAGTTTGGCCGTTTTAATGGACTAAATCTATCCTCATACCAATACCGAAGAAAGCAAATAGTAAAAAGTGCAGCGACAATAATTTTTAAAATGCTTGCACAAAATCTTAAAATCATTTATGCTCATATTACATTTACACGTTTTTTTATGCTCAGCAATATTACTCTTTCCCCCTTTTTGACTGTGTTCTTGGACTCAAACACAGTCAAAGTAATATTCGATTAAATACACTTATTCTGTATTACGGAATTTTTATTAAGAGATTTAGTTTGTTTATATATTCTGGATTTTGTCCTCCAAGCCGATCTACAATTTGAATCATTAACTGAATATACTCGACGATCAGCTAGGTGGTTTATTTCTCTAACGACAAGGACGACGACCGATAAAGCCTACTTAATTCGGGGCTATGGAGAAACGGGTATTCAAACTTTCGGACTGTTTTTAGTTAAACCGACGAAAAATAACTCTAATTAAATACATTTATGTCGATTAATTACTATTCAATTAAGTTCAAGTTAAATAACATTCAATTATATATAATCACTTTAATTCACTAAGGTCCGATTAATTATACCTATGTAAATTAAATAATACTCAATTAAATATATTTATTCGAACTCAACAACGATTAATACATTAAATACATTTATTTAAACTAAATAACGTTAAATCAAATATGTTTATGTAAACTTATCAGAAAATTACAATAACAAGATTTTAATTACTGTGCAGGTATCCGGAGGGTTGTTTCTAATCGCCGCTTGTAGATCAAGTCGTTCGCCAGTCGACGCGTCTGCTCGTAGGGCACTCGAATTGGTGATCTTTCCTATCGATATTGCTAGCTTCGTCGGTTGGTCCTCTGTCTGTCGTTACTCTGGTTTCACGTGTGAGTTCGGATCCGCAGTTGTCCGCTTCTAAGTATGTCAACAATAATTAGTCTTAGTCAGACAGTTCAAAAACTGTCGGTAACTTTATACTATAGATTCCGTGTCCTGCCTCGTCCAATCACTGCCCGCCAGCGAGGAATTCAAGAATTTTTGGAATGATGGTTGGTTCATTGGAATCGTGTCTGTGCTGTGCGTGCCCGTGAGTCCGCGATTTTCGAAAGTAATTCTTGATTTATTATAGAATTCTATAACTGTATGTCAATTTCAGATGTCTGGTGATTCATGCTGATTAATCGCATGATTGTTATTTTTGGAATTATGGTTGACTCTTTTAAGGTCTTAATTAGTTTTTGTGATTTTAATTTAATTTCCTAATCTTTTAGGGACTATATCTTCTCTTACGATGGTCACACGAGACAATGGTCGGTCAATTTCAGGAGACAATTTCGGTCACCGATAGCCCTCACTGGGACCTACTCGTAGAGGTTCCATTGTTCAAATTCGGCCACTTGGTCACTCGGTAATGCTCTTAGTATTTTTCGTCTTGTCATTAATTAACTTTGAATCTTTCAGGGTTCACAACTTTTCTCCAGCCCACACACATTTCGGATGCGTTCTTACAGGGGCCTATCCAGGGAGTGCCAGCTATACAATTTCTCTCATCGGGTAAGTTTTTTATTCGACTCTGTTTGTTTTTTAATTATTTATGTTGCATTTCTAGTTTTCATGCGGTGCTCTTACATTCTATCGGTCTACGAGGGCGCCAGGGACAATAATCTGGGGATTCAATTTGTGATTTTAGTATTTTATATGATCTTCAAATACATGTATCATAACAACTTCTTGTTTCTTTGTTTTTTGTTTATTATATTTTGTGATGCACGTCTGTGTATATGGGTCTTCGACCGCAACAGATTACATAGGTAAAGTAGATTCAAAACTGTCAGAGGTCATTCAGAATCAGGCAGAAGTATTCATGGCTGACAAATGGGATATCGGATGCACCAGTTAAGCAAAACATCATATTAAGACGAATGGGGAGCCAATTAATTTAAAAACTTTTCGTCAACCAATGCATTTCGAAGAAAAAATCATGGAGTCTATAAAAAATTTGTATGATAAAAATATCATTCGGAAGTGTAATTCACCTTGAAACACACCTTAATTACTTTGTGTATTGAAAAAAGAGAAGAAGAAGATTTGTATCTGATTGGATTTTAAGTATCTAAATGCAATAACAGAGAGACAAGCTTTTTCGATGCACAATGTTCATGAGATGTTGGGTACTTTATGAGGTGCAAAATATTTTAGCTCGATTGACCTTGGAAATGCTTATTATTAGATTGAGCTGGACGCAGAATCTCAAGAGAAAACGGCTTTTTCTACAAAGCAAGGACAGTATTGTTTTACTTAGATGCCGTTTGGTATAGCGGCTGCGCCGGGAATTTTCCATGAGATGATGACAAAGGTAGTCGGAGGAATCAAGGGTGACACTGTATACTTAGATGATATCTTGGTATACACAAAAGATCGAGAACAACACTATATTATTTTGAATAAAGTTTTAGATAATATTAGGAAAGCAGGATTGCGGGTGAACCCAGAAAAATGTCAATTGTTGAAACGAGAAATCAAATTCATAGGACATATGGTTCGTCATGTTGGTCATATATCCATGTTCGTCACCTTTTCTATATTTCGAAACAAAGTCAAAATCCGCCAAGTTTGCTAACTATGTCTAGAATTGAGGAGTTGTTGGTTTTGAAGTAATTCTCATATGTACCAGTGCTTTTTGATCAGTTCTAGCTGTAAATCGCTTGCCATATAAATATTGCTTAAAATGTAACATGAGTTCTTGTAAAGTTAATAGTTCTTTTCATATCACAAAGTACCCTTTTTCATGGGTGGTTAAAGTTCTCGATGTATACGCGATTACTACTTTTTTATAATCTGGTATTTTACTTAACACGGCTACTATCGATCCGAATGATGCATCGGTATCTATGTTGGTGCACCACACAGCTTCTTTAAATTTATTTACAAATATTTCTTTACATTTTCCGCTACATGCACTGTGCAATGATGCATCCAATTCTGCGTAACTCTTGATAAACCTTTGATAGTAGTGATATAGACTTAAAAATGCTCGCAAATTTCACGTACACTTGGAAATTGGAAAATTTTGAATTTATGTCTATTTCAATTTATTTGTTGAGATACCTTCTTTGTTATTTGTCTGTTCAAAAAATACAGAATCCCCTACTTTAAATTTGCTCTTCTCTGGATTGACTTTTAAACCTACTTTCTTCAGTCTATTCAATACTTCTTCTAATAGTCTTAAATGATCATCCATTAATTTTGAGTAAATTAAGACATAAGCTAGATATATTTCTACTCTCGAGAATAGTAAATCTTCAACAAATGAAGTCATTATTCTTTGAAACGTTCCGGGTGATGTTGTAAATCAAAACTGTACACGGTTAGAACAATACTGTTGTGTTCTTGGGAAAAACGCAGTTTTTTTGAGAGTTTTCATCCAAAAAATTCTGAGCATTGGTATATGTCTTGGTACAATATTTGACTTTCTTCAGAATCAACTCCATTGTATGCCTTCATTTTCTTCTCGAAGGTTTCCTTAAAGATTTATGGATGTTCTAGTGTAGGTAGCCTCAAAACTTTGATTGGAATACTAGCGTGGTCGCCAGTTAAATCTGCAGGTTTCAATTCAGTACTCATAATTTAAACAAGTAGAATATATTTTATATTTAAAATCTTTTTAGAATACTTAAACAAATTAATAAATAATCAGAACTTTACAATTATTTTGATATTATTGGTTTATCCAAGAAAAGTTAAAAAAATCGTTCCTTAGAAATTTACTTAGGCAAAACTTGTTTAAACAATATGTTAATTGTTGTTATTAAATAAAAGTTTCAAAAATGTCTTTTTCGGAAATTTCATCGCAAAAAACTACGAACGTAACAAACACTAATCAAAAATGTGTTTCACAATTCTTATTTCACTTAAATGTTTTTACCTATTTGTAAAAAAAATAATCACTGAATTCTGATAGAAATTTTATTTAACAAAACTAAGAAAACATTAAATAATAATAAATTTTAATCCATTAAAAAGAATTTTCTTTATTTCTTCCTCTGGTAAAAGATTTTTTCGTCAAATGAAAAAAAATAATAGTGTAATTAGAGAGATTAATTTTAATTTATGGTTTTATTACTCTTTTAATAAAATTTTAATAATTTTTTTTAACAAAAAACAACAGTCAGAAAATAAAATTTTAATCCGTTCCAAAAACAAAATGATGCCAATATTTACCGGAATAATTTTATTAATAATAAATGATTAATATTATAAATTATTTGTTGTTTTATTTCGAATAAATAATTAAAATTTGTTGATTAGGAAAATTTAAAAAAATGCGTGAATGAATATAATATTAAAATGTAATCTAAAATATTAACAATAAAGGTACTAACAATTCTTGCAGTAATATTACAACCAATTATTCAAATAAATTAATCTTAATTTATAACACTTATGATGAGTTAATTAAAAATTTCAATTAGCTTAATGTATGGCTCCAATCATCTCCTGATCTGAGTAAGCCTGGGCGTTTGGGTATCCAGCTGTTTTGATATCTTCCATTTGTTTATCATCTGCATTATCTAAGCCAGCCACTGTTCGTTTAACCGTTTGATTTCTTCTGTTATTATGCCACTTATTTTGAGCCGATTGAATCATTTGGTAATTTTTCCTGAAACACTGATAAGCCAAATGTCCAGGAAACTAACATGTTGAGTATTTCAAATAAGGACACTCTCTTCTAATGTGTCCTTCACCTTTGCAGTCATAGCAAATCTTGATATTGTTCGGGCAATCACGGCGAATATGACCACTTTTTGGCAACCATAGCATATAATCGAATTTCTAGCGTTTCCATCATATTGATTTCTAACTGGCTTCTGAGAATTGAAGTTTCTTGTTTCTGAGAATCTTCTTTGTTGGTTTGATTGAGCTGGAAATGCCGCTTGCTCTTTGAGAACAGTGACAAATGTCTTCTGTCGATGAATATTAGCAATTTCACCCGCCTGTACTTCCTTCTGAATCGTGTCCATTTTTTCGATCATTGTTTTGATTGATTCTTGATTCCATATAAATTTGTTTTTTTACTTCGATATCTTCTACACAATGGGTCAAAAAATATGCCATCAATTCTGGCTTGCTCCATTTGTGGTTGAGGATTCGATCAACCATCTTTTCCATTTTATTGAAATACATCATTGCTGGATCTGTTCCTTTCCGATAATTAATGATCTCCTGCAGGTCCTGAATAAGAGATGATGGTCTTTTAAAGGCTTTCCAGAGTCTGTCCGCGAAACTGATAATTTTATTATCGACGTTTTAGTAGGTAACCAGCAAATCCCGATGCAAAAAAGCTTTTACCATAATCGGCTGTATTGTTTCACTGATTTGCGAAACTTCAAAAAATCTCTGACACTCTGCGATGAACTCCTCCACATCGCTATTTCCGTCATAGATCTGCGGCGCCAGGTTGTTGAGGATACTTGGGTGGTCGCCATGTTAGAATTTTCCATTTCTACTAACAACAAAATCTGATTATCAAAATTTATTTAAATTCAAAATATTGATCAATTCTGATTATTTAAACAAATCAGGAATTTCATAAAATTAAACTGGATCC
>MQRK01253825.1:7258-21169 GCA_001938485.1 Girardia tigrina
GTTCAATTTCCATCGAATAATTTCAAAATGACAAAAAATAATGAATTAATTTTCCATTTCAATTTGATTTGATTTTCTCCAATTTGAAACGAATATATAATAATGATAATAATTAATTTTAAAAACAAAATTATAATAATTAAAATGTTCGAATCCCAAACACTCGGTCTTTGCTATTATTAGTTTGTGAGTAAACAGACTCACTTCACAGACTGTTCTGTCCTAACAGACTTATACTGATGTCAATCTGAAAGATACATTAAAAAAATTTTAACAGTAATAAAAAGTTGTTCTTCAACTAAGTCTTGAAATGCATTAGTATTTCTTATAGTTCTTGTCATTCTCATATTTTTACTTGTCTTGGGGTCCTTGTATTTTTTTTCAAGCATAATTATTTGAAAAATCCAATTTTAGAATTTAATACCTTTATTTTTACATTCTTTTCTCTCTATGTCTGAAACTATTAAATTGCCGATGAAATATGAGTCTCCTTTTCATCTTTTTAATCTGTCTTGTTAAATCGTACAATGTTTTTAATGATAAATCACTTGAAAATAATTTATTTTTAATAATGAAAAGAAAAAGTAGATAAATATATAAAAAATTAAAGTACGCGAACTTTGTCCAACCTTATACATTTCAGATAAAAAATCATTTTAATTAGTTATTAAATCTTTAAAATTTAGTTGTATTTATAAAAATCATAGCTATAATTTCTCAACAGATCTGGGACGTGTTCTTGTTTATTAAACCCATTTAAATAATCTACTCAACATATGTCCAGTTTGAAGCTGTCGTTTTTTCATCTTCGTGATATCGTAGTTCAAAATTTAAAGGCTGAATCTATTTGATTATTAGTGTAATACAGAAATGCCGCGTTTGCTGCCTTTATGACCCATTCGCACGATATAGACCCAATACATACTTCCATACATCCACTTCATTCGCATCATTTACATTTGTTGTGATTTATTGTTTCTGGAAATTTTAATTCTTAAACTATGATCTGTCTCTGAACTATAATATTAAGCCATTCATTATTCAACCTAATCTTTTCGAATTTTTGGAAAATCAAACTTTGTATTTTCTGTATAATAATTTCGTAAAAATGACCTTAATCAATTCATAGTTTCATATTCTACAAGTAAATCCTTTCCGATAAATGCATTCATTATGAAATTGTATTTTTTAACATTTACAATATTCCAAAACGCTCTTATTTATCGATTCGTTTGTAGCAACAGTGGGCGACATCGGAGCCGTGAACCTATTAAGGTCAGTAAAAAAGTTTCCAGGTGACCAATCCATAATTTTTTTTAAAACAGATCCTACATTGCAGATGATCTAATGAAATGATACACTTTTCGAAATACGCATTACATTTTTGAAGTTTAAACCCCTATGACATAAAATAAGAGCTGTAATATTTTAGCATGAATCAAGTATTCACATAGACGGTGGTTCAGATTACATCCTGATTTTGTTAATCGTTCCCGTTTTGTTGACATAAAATTGTGATTAATATTAAATAATAATAAGAGTTTAGAAAACATTTGTAGAACAATAAATATTTTCGTAAGTCATTTAAAATAATACAATTATATTTGAAGTCGTTTTTGCAAATACATCAATTTTTTGTAAAATTATTTGTATTTTGTAGTTATTTATGATTAAAATGAAGCTTAATTCTTTTGAGATAATTTCTCGTTGAAGAATCCGTTATTATTCTCACAATGTATTAATTGCATTGGGAATTGCTTCACTTAACCCGTGCCAATATATTTACTACAGCTGTACAAATACATTGTTCGTTGAAGCGATTTTCTTTACTTCTTTCCATTTTGAATTGCGGATCCTCCATGCTTTATCTGTGTCACCCTCTGTCACACTATGGACCAAAAGTATGAAACTATTTTTTTGTTTCATTTGTGCGACAACCATATTTACGATTTTTGAGAATAAATAAATTGATTTTATGGGTCTAAAGAATGATGCAAGATAAATAAAAAATTGCTAGAAGAATAGACAACTTTAGAAGAAGACAATTCTTTACAAGAATAGACAATCATTTACAAGGTTTTTCATAAATATAACGACAATTTTCATAAATAATTGGACACTTCAAAATTAATCAAACAAATTTTCATAAAAAATTAAAAATAATTAAAAATTAATGTATATAAAAATATAAAAAGAAACCAGGCTAACAAATGAATTAACATATATTTATAAATAAATTTCCATCAAATATTTTAATCATAAAATTAACTTTGCTGCCTGTTGTTTATCAAATTCACGATTTCCCAAAAATGCCAATAATATTGACTGCACATTGTAAAATCCTGTAAGTTGGAAATTACAGTCGGCATATTTGAAATAAGAATATTTCGTGAATTTGCTCTCTGTCTTATTCGATCTAAACTTGATTTAATTGTCGGAAAACCATTTTCAATAGGATTTAGATTGGGACTATATGCAGGCAAAAATAGAATTTCTATATTTTGAATTCTGAATTCAAAAGTCTGCAATCTCGGCACAGTGATGAAACATAATATTATCAAGAACAAGTACTGGGTTTTCAACAAAGACTTCGCGCTCATAACACTCGTTTAGAAATGTAAGAAATATTTCCCTGTTATATGCACCATCGAGTTTGACATGCTCGATTCGATTTGTCGATATTATTGAACACAAAGAAACGTTTCTTCCTTGTGATCTTGGTTGGTACAGAATCGCCTCTTCTGACACAGAGCTATAACCATAGTTTGTTGATGTGTGTAAATTGAAACCAGATTCTTCCAAAAACAATATTCTCCTTCGAGTCATACCCAACACGTTAGCACAAAATGTCTGTCTTGCGTTCCGATTCTCATCCGTAACTCGAACAATTGATATTTTCTTTTTTTCGAGTAAGATTGGCTGCTTTCATTACCCGATACATCTAAGAAACAGAAATTGGTGATTGTAGAAGATCTCGACATACCTGTAATGTTAATGAATTATCGTTTCCCATAATACTTCGAATCTCCACATGTAGCTGGTTATTGTTTATGATTTTTCGTCCCGTCTTTATATATAAATTATCATATTTTGCCTCTCCTTCACCACATTAACAATCTTTTTTATTGCGGTATATACGGAACTACGACCCAATAATGGTACCTTACACAGACATCGTCGCATATGATCTTTAATGATATTAAATTTTTCTTCGTTCATTACTATTCTCTGTTTCCGTTGATCGTGAGTATTACGTTTTGTATTTTGATTTTCCATTTTTATTGTATTTAAAAAATTATATACTTTCTATCGACCTTATAATTAATTCAATAAAACAATATCGAAATGTTTTATACAGTCGATTAAAATTTTTATATTAAAATTTTTATTGTTTGTTTCTTAATTTTAAAAAGTAATTTTTTATTATTTTTTATTTTTTTAGGAAAATTTGTCTGATTAATTTAAAAAAAATGTCTAAATTTTATGAAAACTGTCGTTATATTTATGAAAAACCCTGTATAATGTAAATGTTCATAAAGCTTTTCAATGGATCCTTGAACATACTTTATTTACTAGGTTGTTTTTAAGTTCCTAAATGTTTCATTGTCCGAATTTCGAGACTTATTTAACTTTCATTATTGTGTTAATCGATCCTTGATTCTAGTGTAAAAAAGTTTGTATCTTAGCCGTCATTGACGAAATCTTAAGTTTCCTACTGATAATTCCTTGTAAATTCCAATTAAATGAATACATAGAAATATGCAATAAACAGCAACAGGTTCATTTCTCGTTTCTTTTATTGAGATGAAACTACAATAAACATTCTTAAATTCTGTAATGTATTTGTTGCTTAAATTCACTCATAATAATCAAAATTAAATATCTACAACCAAAACAAATCGTATTTTAAGTGTTTAATTATGCAGAGTATTTAATTTTAGCTTATTTAATGCAGTGGTCATCTTCTCGATATCACATGTGTAAATCTTGTCTCATTGCCTTCATTCAAAATTTGAATTCTAATCATGTAGAAATGCTATACTGTTGAAGCTGTGCTTTGTAAATAAAGCTTTGGTATTCCGTTACACCTATTCATATCTTGTCACAATAAAAAAGTGAAACATATCCTTTTGTGATTCTTTGAATATTCGTTCTAATAAAACTGTTTTTATCATATTTTTTTCAATTACTTTTCTGAAACTTCTTTTTAAGAACCTTCATATTTTCTGTCCATAAATGACACCCGCGATTTTAGCACATTTCCAACCATCGCTCGCCCTCGTCACATTTCGTCACAAAAAGCCTGACCCCCTTCCCCTCATTACACTTTGTTATATAATTCTTTCACTAAATACTTTAGCATTTCGATTTGAAGTCACATTTCCCAAACCGCCTCTCTCCCAACGTCACACTTAGTCACAAAATTCATCCCCAACGTCCTTCCCTCTTGTGTGACGTCGTTTATGGACGGCCCCTTATGCACCCTTGGATTTTAAAGTTATTTAATTCTTTTAGTATATTCATTTACTTTGTTTTTTGTACGTCTTTCCGTGGCAACAACTTAAGTATTTTAATTAATTATTTTCAATATTATAGAAAACTTTATTTGTATTTGATTTTAGACACTCCTCCAATAAACTTACTTCATTTCATATTTACAAATATTTTGTTAAATCTTTCTTTGCTGTCCCCCTAACAATTTATTCATCTCATAAGATTTTTAAACATGGCTTACTGCACTTAATAACTAACTGGATTTCTCATAATATCTGTGAGGAATGTTCTGAATTGTTTGTTGTTTTATTTTGCATGTTGTATATTGATTCGGATTGTCTCTCCTACACAGATGGTTGATTGGTATTTTCTTTGATTCCTACTAATAAAAAAATTAATTTTAAAGTAAACATATTTAAAATATTTTTCAAATGTAATTTTTAATTTTTTAAATATAATTAATTTTTATAATGTAATTTTATATTATAATCTTTAGTTGAAAAAAAGATCTAATTTTAAATAATTAATTAATATTATACTAATTTTCCCATTTGTTTTCAAAAGAACTAGGATGACAGAAAATATATTAATCAAGAAAGAATGTCGAATAGTGAAAGTGGTTTGAATAATTGTTGTAATAACAATTCAACTTGTAATATAAAGAAGTGTTCAAAAAATCATATTGATGTTAATAATATCCAAAAAATTTATATGATAAAAATGCTGCTTTGTTTTTAGCGCATTTTTTATATGAAAAAAGGCGCTATTGTATTCGGTTTGATTGTATGTGTATTTTATCACACCTCTATGGCTACTAGATGCTTTCAAGACCCTATATTTTTGTACAAGTTTCATTAATTTTGAAATGGACACATAGTAACCCAAGGTCATGTCTAATATATAATTTTCGAAGTTTTACTCTCGGAAACTTACATATAGTGATATATCTTAGTTACTGATGCAGGTCTAATGTCATCAATAGTTATTTAATATTCTTCATGGCAATTATAGATTATAGTCGACATCTCAAAATCAATGTTTATTTTGAGATTTTTGTGAAATTTTTGAATCTTGTGTGTGATTTAGGATTGTATCTCTCCTACCCAGATGGTTGATTAATGTTTTATTCCTTATTATGAACACTTATACGATTTTCGACACTTATTATAAGTTAATTTGTCCTCAGGACAATTATTAACAAAAATTTCGTCGGTTTGTATGATTCAATTGATTTTGAATTCTAATTTCAAATTATCTAAACTTGGAATTTGATTATTTAAACAGTTGTATAAATGTTATAAATTCACAATAATAAAAAAATAAATATAAACTTAAATTAGATTACTTTCAGATACTAATTGATAAAGTTAATTGGTATACCATTTTTTCATCGGAAGTTCATTCGTCCCGATTTTTTTCATTTGTTAAAAGCGCGTAAAGGTGTCGCACGTGATAAATAGAAAGAATAAAATTCTATTTACGAAACAGCCCCTCATCTTTCTCAAACTGGGCTTCCGACCAATGTTCGTTCAAAAAGAGTTTTTTTACTGACAGCTGTCAATACGTGATCTGGTTGTTGAGGTCCAATCATGGCTTAAGCATCATTTGGAGTATTCACTTCATCATGTATTTCTTTCTTCAATTCACCAATTCCTTTTCTTCATATACTTGTTGAATTATTGCTTTCGTGTGAGTGTTCGGCAATCGGTCGTTGACAACATGAGCACCTTATGGTATAGGTAACGCATTGCATTTTGAACTTTGGAATTTACAATAGCCAAACAATTGCTCCGTTTTTGTTTTTTTCTCTTTTGCCTATATTCATGACCTATGCCAAGTTTGCTTTCCTCTTTTACTGCAAGCAAAAACAACATCCATATTTTTGCGTATAATAACAGTTTTCAGTTTCTTAGTGAATTTATGTATTTTTGGTTGGTTATAATTTCGTTTACGTAAAGAATGTTTTAACCTATTGTTTGACTTTTGACATTTTCGTTTACGCACACATGTTAATCAATTATGAAAATCATAATCTGATATCAGATGCCAAGCTCCATTGTCAGATGTCCGGAAGTCAATTACACATTTAAGTACGTATACCCCCCAAATATTTTTTCCATTTATTACGTAAAACGCATTTTATTTAACAAAATAGTTTCTTTGGAAAGATTTTGAAATTCTTCTTTTCTCTCTCAAATTATTTATTAAGCATTATTTCCTTTACGAAATCCATTTGTACTAAAATGATTTATTATCAGTTTTTTGGACCTGATATGGATTTGTTCTTGCTACTAAAAATTGTATACTTTTTAAATATTAAAAGAACCGTTAACATTTTTAATTGTTGTCTAAGAGAAATCAATTTGTTATTAATTTCCTTTATATTCGACTATAATTTATTCCACTAATTCCAAACATAGTATTTCACTATATTCAAATATCATAGTTGCATCTCACAAGCATCATACAAACACCGTACGTACATCCATCACACTATTGTTCATTGGCGTCATTTTAAGAATGCCAGATTGATATGCGTAGATTTTGGAACTTAAAATCTTTTTTAAAGTTTTAAGTTTGGATTTTTAATCACCACAAAAATCGTACATTTATATTTAATTTAGATAAACCATACAAAACTAGATTAGTTTTGATAATTTTAATCATTTAATATATACTGTCTGTTCATCTAAATTTATAGACAATTTAGCGATTTATGACACACTTTTTTTCTTTTTACATCTTTTCGTTGCAATTTGCATTGTGAGGAATATTTTTTAATGGTGTTTATTTTGTGTTGTTTGGTATGTTGTTTTAGGATTGTGTTTCTCCCACCCAGATGGAAGATTGATATCTTAAATATTTAAAAACGTCGGGTTGTTTAATCAATTATTAAAAGTTAAATAATCACTTTAAAATTAAACTAATATTTCATAAATAATATTTTAATAATAATTTCTTAAAATAAATAAAAATTATTTTAAATTTCAATTATAAATTATTTTTGTAATGATTAAATTGTAATTTAAATTTATTTGAATAATAAGACGTTAAAGAATATTATCAAAGATTATCAATCAAGAACGTTGACGAGCTACGCAAGTTTTGTGATAATAATAAATGTAAAGGAAATTCAATTAATGTTCTTAATATGGATTGAAATTTAAAATAATTTTTATTTATTTTAAGAAATTATTATTAAATTATTATTTATGAAATATTAGTTTAATTTTAAAGTGATTATTTAACTTTTAATAATTGATTAAACAACTCGACGTTTTAAAATATTTAAGATATCAATCTTCCATCTGAGTTGGAGAAACACAAGCCTAAAACAACACACAATAAACACCATTCAGAAATATTCAAAACGGATTTGATATTCTTATTCATATTATCATCAACTTTGGTCAACTTAAGGTCCAATTTGTTTTACTATTATATATTAAATAAATATTAATTGTTCTCCTTTCTATTTGTTTGCTTATCGTCGATTTCTGCGGCTTGTTTATTTTACCACGTGTCTGTTATCATTTCAGAAATACCGCGAGAAATTTGAGGAAATTAGAGACGCCTTTGACGCAGAAAGATCCGACAAAAAAACCGAAGATTCGTCCAAGAACAGTCAGGAGCAGATGGTAGACAGTTTCTGTCAGTTCTCGAACATGAACAAATTCTACTCCCAACAGTGTCTGCAAGAGTGCAGTTGGGATGTCGAGAAGGCCAAACAGATTTTTCAACAAGCCCTCAATAATGGCAAGATCCCCCCTGAAGCTTTCCAGAAATAAAAAAATCAATTCATTTTTCTTTTTTATCTAAAATTTGTATTGCAATTGTAAAAATACATTCATAAAGAAAATCTTTGCATTTACATATTTATAAATATCGATTCTCGAAAACTTGAGTAATTTTGTTGTGTTAGAGAAGAAAATCGATTCCTTGCTGTCCCGTTGTCTGATTGTACATTCAGTGATTTCCGACGGGAGAAGTCGCTGTCGACTTTGAGTCTTTGCTGTCGATTAAAGAATTCGATGTAACTATTTGAAGGGTGTTGATTTATTGGTTGTTGTGTTCAGACTGTGTTTTGATTGATTGGAAATAAATAGAATCTATAAATTATCGATTTTAATAAATATTTTCTGTAAGCCCAATATCGATGTTGCTTGGATTATGAAAGGTCTTTTGGTGTGGACTGTCGGTGGACTTTCAAGTGATCGTCCAATCGATCAAATTGTTCGAATATCGATTTCGTCAGGTCGTGCCTGAAAGAACATTCTGTATTGATTGTCGCATTGAGCGAGGATGTATAATCGAATATCGATTTTAATAAATATTTTCTGTAAACAAAATGTCGATGTAATTCAATAATATTTAAGTCAATATTGATTGTAAAAATTGAGAGATTATCTGGAAGAAAAGTAAGAATTCTTTATTGCTTGTATAACCGACACGGTTAATGTTTTAATGTTTATATTTTGTATAGAAATAAATTTTTTATTTATTTTTCTCACTTTTTGATTTCAAGTATTTGTTTTGTGTGACTTGCGCGTTTCGTTTTTTTCCTGCAGACTCTTCTCGTATTATGTCCACGTAGCTTCGGTTATATATACTCAAGTAACATTCGTCTGATCCAGCTACTTGTAATAGAATTGCGAGATTTGTCTTGTTAGTGTCAGTGGAAAAATTTTATTTATATATTACAAAGAATCGGGACAATCATCTTAGTAAATCGTATGTCTACCGCTATAAATTTGAGGAAGTTCATAATCGTGCTCAATCAGCTTTTTCGAAACTCCAGTTAAGTGACTTGTGTGCATTTTTCGTATGATACCGAATTTGAAACAGGTATATCAGTTCCAATTTTCCAATACTTTTCAGGTGGCGGCATCCCAATGTGCAATTTTAAAATTTCGCCGCTCCCAAAAAATGGCGATTATTTTTATTAGAAACGAACATTTTAATCACATACCATATTTTTATAACAAAAAACATTCATATATATATATATATATATATATAAATCGCATACAAGTGAATGTATTTATTTCTAATGAACATTAACATGATAATTTTTATTTTACTATTAAAAATTACTAATGAAACACTTGACCTTGGTGATTTGCTATTAATGTGTCAATGTCAGGTCGAATATTTGATTGACATTCTCTCAATTCATTTTCAATAGAATTGAATTTTTCTCTTTTTTTGTTGTTATGTTTATGAGAGAAGAAAATCCTGCTTCACATAAATATGATGTATAGAATAGAATTGTAATAGAATCTCGCAATCTCTTTCCCGTATATTTAAATAATTTTCTCGGATTTCCAAAACGAATCAATAGAAATTTCGGAATTTTTCACTTGAAATGAACAATCATTACGAATACTTAATGATTCCTCTTCTTTTGAAAGATTTAAATCACGAGTAGATTCACCAAAAGGATTACGTATTAAATCATAGCATTCAATTAAAATTTCTGTAAAATAGTGAGAAATTTCTTCGTGTAAGGATATCAAGTAATTGTAAATTAGGAAACGCAATTTTTCAGTTTTACTTTCCGCCACTTTTACGAACATACTTATGTTGCCTTCTCTTATTTTTGCGTTTCCTAATAATAACTGGCTTCTCGAACTTTGTCACTTATAGTTACTTTTTTAACACACATTTTACTTTGTTGTTTTTGTGACTTCAATTAATATTTAAAATATTTTGGTGGTTCATTTATCCTTCGTATTCATGTTTCGTGGAAATGTGTCTTTAATTTGTAATAATTATAGATTTATAATCCTTTTATTGAGTTATTGCTGTATTTCTGATAGCGTTTCGAACGTAATTTAACATTCACTCCTTCGTAATGAACTTTTCTGTCGTTCGTACACATTATCAATTGGTAACAACTGCATGAAAATTAATTAAATGATTTTGAACATTTAATACACAAAAATTCGAATTTCGTATTATCAAATGTTATTTGATTGAATCTGTATAAGAATGTGACAATTATATTAACTTTATATGTAATTGTAAATTTGAAGTGATTAATTTAATGTGATGTAAGGAAAACTGAGCTAAATTGTCATGTAAAGTTACTTTTTAATCTACCTTACTTTACTTTAATCGTTACTTTAATCTACCTTAGAGTGGTAGATTAATTAAAAATGTATGATCCCGAACTATTTATGCGAAAGAAGTACATATGCATAGGTAGAAGTTATGGCGTTTGTTTTAGCATTGGACTATTTAGTCAGAAATATTTATCAATTTTTGAATTGAACACGATATCAGCATCTAAACAAGACTTTTAGTTGAGAGACCTATTATAAATTTGTTATCCATTGAAATATATTGAATCGTAATATAATATAATTGAAATCGTAATATAATATAATTGAATCAGTAATAACTGAATTAAGCAGTAGAATGCGGTAATTAATTAATGTATTTATTTTACATTGTTTTAAACAAACTAAACTTTTTTAAATTAACAATTATACAATTATAAATGATAGCAATCATTCAATAACGAAAATAATGTATACAAGTTTTTTACAATTTTTTTACATATTTTTTAATTATAAAAATATATTTACATTTATAAAAAATATTTTTAATTCAAAGAACGCACAACAAGACCCATCTCGATATACACCTTACAAGTGAATTGAAGTATCGTTGAACGAATATGGTAGATAAGTAGAAAAATGGGAGACAACGAAAAATTTATGAGGAAGATTTTAAATTGTTTGAATGTGTAAATGTATTAATGCTGAATGGTGATTTAAGTATCTTGAATTTAGAATGGTGATACTCCCACCCAGATGGAAATTTGTATTTTTTTATTTAAATTTAAAGTGATTGACTATTCGAACATAATTAAAATAATCATTTTATAAGTTCATATTTTTAATTTAATAATTAAAATTAAGTTTAATAATTTTTATTAAAATTTAAATTAAATGCATTTTTAATAATTTGAGGACATTTTTATTATTTTGGGATTTATTGAGAAATTTTAAAAGTTATTATTTTTAAATAATAATTTTAGAAGTTAAATATTTTAAAAAATGTGTCGCGACCCTTCTGAGTGTAAACATTTCTGTAGACTCTTGATCCCCCAGTGGTTATTAAGGGTCAACCACAACCCAATATAATTCGCACTTGATTTTATGTATTTCTTTGTGAAGGGGTCGGACGCCTCCTCACCTGACATCTGACTAGCAGTGCAAGTTTTGGAGGGTCATCGGGTTCATTTAGAGTCAGGACGGGATGTGGAACCCCCGACTAGCTCAGCACCACTCGGGGCTGATTTCATGTCATTATTTATGTTGCTCACTCTTGTCTAATAATGTCATTATTTCATTAATCTACTATTTCTTTATTACTGCATCAATCATTTGTCCACTCTGTGAGTGCTCCCCTCATGCTTTGTCTGTCAAAACGTTCTCATAATTTACCGGTTACTGGTATGTTTGTCTTAAACGGTTGATTTATTATGCACCCATTTCATCAAGCAATTGTCATCGATAACTGTTCATTATATAAAAGGCTGAGGCATATCAATTTACTGTCATATTTATAAAAAATACCGCTTCGTTCATTATCGAATTTAGTATTATCTACAAAATAAAATTGCATGTTATTTAAGTTTAGACTGTTTGTAAACGGAGTCATATATCAAGTTAGTTATTTACACAAATTACACATAAAAAATTAGTCACATTATTAAAGGAGATCGTTATATTCATTCGCTAAGTCACTTAAGCTCAATCTCAAATCAAAACGTATGAATTAATTGCTAAGGTATCTTCATTCATTCATGACCCTCGGAATTTCAATAGTTTTAATTTAATATGATCCAAATATTGACTGAATATTTTCTTACTGAATAAGCTCTTTATAACCAACATCTCAGTCATATCTACAGGAGTATTAACATCGAATCGGGGAACGACGACGACAGCTGGAAGGTTAACTATTAAAAGTAAAAGTCAAAATTCAGAAGGAATATTTATTAATAATATGTACTATTTATAGAACGTTAATTATAAAATCAGCACACACAAACAACCAACAAAGCAGTCATACGAGAAATTACATTCTACATAACTTGGTCGGTTACCTGTTGATTAATGTTGCGGTTGATCTCTAGGTTTTTAGTCACGGCAAATCGGTCTCGTTTCTTTATATACTTCGGTCAGGTCGGCTTGGTTATGTTGATTTCTTCGCGAAGTCTTCTCGTCGTTTGTCAGCACAGTCAAAATGTTCTTCAAAAGCTCGCGTTTAAATTTGTTGTGAATTTTGCTCTCCGGTAATTCGTAACTGCAGTTCGCGTGGTGCTGTTGTGAAAGATTCTTTCGTAATGCTCTGTCAATATATTTGTTCGAAACGTTCCACAAAGTATTTAAGTTAAGTGTGCAAACTAAGTCTGAATTACGTCTGTATATTTAGAATGGTTTTCTCTCGTCGTTGTGTGCACTGGCGTGTCATTCTCATCGTGGAGGTACCCCATTGTCTAAAACTTGCAATTCTCGTTCGCATTTGTCAGGACTTGTTGTACACACAAACCACGGTATGTGTCAACAATCAGGCCACTGATCACGCCACCGATTACTCATGATGATTAATCGAGTGATAATATTTTTCTTTGTTGGAAAATGAATCATTGGTAAGTTTAATTAATTTCTTTATGTTCTAATTGACTTTTCTCAATCTTTCAGGGTGCATATCTTCGCTTAGGAGGGCTCCAGTTCCAAATGGGTCACACTCATGGATTTTACTCGTGGAGAGCTACCAGGAGAGGAACGGACGACTTTTTATGCCAACTGGGGGGTTCGGTAATGGTCTTTGTCATTTTTGTCTTATTATTAATTAACTATGGATTCTTCAGGGTACGACAACTTTTCACAGGACGATCCGACTCGCATATGGATTATTATAACGAACGCTCCCTATAAAACTCTATCTGGAGAGGGGCGGTTGTTCAGTTTTCTTCATCGGGTGAATTCTGACGCGACTTCTATTATTCTGACTTATTTTATATTTTTCAGGATTGCTTTGTCACTTATAAGAGGACGGTATCCATCGATGAAGGCTTCCAATTAGACCAGATCTGCTTATAATATTGTATTATGCTCAAATATATGTATTGCACTGTTAAATGTCTTTTTCTTTTTTGTATTATGTCTTGTAAATTATATGTTAATGGTTTAATGTCCGAAACAAATGCCTTAAGAAAAATTGCTCGAATAATCATGATTAAAAATAGAAATAAGAAAAGCAATTAGAATGATGACAAACGAGGAAGACTTTCTGAGAGTCATAATGAATCTAAATGTAATTGTAATAAAAATTCAAACGAGACTTGTCTAAATGTTCTTAATAAAATTGAAGAAGGAAATTTGAAGAATATTGTTCTAA
>MQRK01253830.1:21624-33744 GCA_001938485.1 Girardia tigrina
AACGCAAGACTTTTCTTTTATAAAAATGTTTATTAAAATATTTATAAAAATTCTTTACAAAATACAATTTGTTAACAGAAAAATATAAAGCGATATCCATTTGTAGCGTGCAGAGGGTTATGGAACTGGGAATCACCGTTCTCCAGTTACAGTCAGTCAAAACTTTATAAATAAAAATTAATAGTTTAATATAATAAAAATTCGATTTTATAAAATTTAAAATATTTAAGTTTAAAGAAAATTAAGAGAGATTTAATGTGATTCTCACCGATGTAACTATTTTCTTCGTCACCAATAAATAACCTAGGAATCTCCTACGCACGTAGAAATCAGGACACGTAATTTTAATCTTCTCGTAGGTAACTATGACTTGGAAATCTTTCTCGTCAAGCAATAATAATTCAGAATTTTTCTTGTCAAGCAACTATAATTCGAAATTCTTCTCGTCAGGTCCGAATTCTTCTCGTCAATAATTAAAATTCAAAATTCTTCTCGTCAAGCAGCAATGGCTCGGGTCGGTAACATGTGAAATTATGTAAAGTATTAAACAGTTCTTGAATATTTGCAGCCACATGTAGAAACCACCATTCCCAAGGCCAATTATGCCATTCATCGTTTGAACAAACACCGATACACTCTGCTTGTCCACTGTTTTTGAGGGTAATGACTTCTGTTTCTGGACCGAAGTAATCGGAGGAACCTTTATACTGTTTGATTGGGGGATCATTTGTTGCTCCTCCATCTATGACCATTGTTAAAATGGTAGTTTGGAAGTACCAATATGGACTCTTTGTAATGTAGTAAATTTACTTGTTAAAACAATTTTAGCGTGTTCTGTTAATTCTTGTTTACATAAAATGCATTTCTTCCATTGACCGTCTCTAATATAAGATTGTCTCTCTTCTGTTTCTCCTGGTGGTGTAAAGAATTTATAATGTTCTAAGTCACCTTTATCATATAAAGCTCGATAATATTTCTTCCATAGTTTACCAATGTCATGTCACATAGCCAACATTTCATTATATTATTTTCCTCAATTTGTATTTCTTCATTATATCTTTCTTCAGTTTCTCTGTCTTCCGGTTCCTGTGGAACCGGTATATTTTCTACTGGTCCGTTTCCAGTGTCTGCTATTCCTGAATTATCATTAGTGTCTTCTTCATATATTGCGTCTGTTATTTGGTTTGTTTTTCCTGGTATTCATTTTCGTTTATCACCAAGTCTTGTTAATGTATTTGCTATTTTGCTTCTGAATTCTTGTGCTATTACTGATTCATGTCCTTTAACTCTACTAACGAGGTATAATTCGTATCTGTTGTACCAATCGTCACACGATTCTACTTTAGTTTTGTCATCGTCATCTACATATCCCCAAATTTTTAATGTGTTTTTAATCAATTCACTTAATGCTAAAGATTCGGGATTTGTACCTTTGTTACATAAGAATCATGATACTAAATATAACCATGCATCTTCATCTACATATTTATGGATATTTTTTGTAAGTCTTTTATTTGATTTCTTGATTCTTTTTAATATTCATTTGATTCTTCATATAAGACCTTTCTGCATTCTCTAATATATTCTCCTGCATGATCTATAAATCTATCCATGTCTTCTTGATCATGTAATACATATGTTAGGTCTACCTGTCCATGCCGGTTTACTGGAAATGTGTCTCCAATTCTGTCATACATCATGTTTACGTGGTTCCAATTTTTGTGTACCATTGGTGTAAATTTTTAAGTTGGCATTCTGAATATATGTGGTGTTTTTATAGAAATGTTTCTCATTTTAGACATAATATATTTATTTTTGATTTTGTTAGCAAGGTTTCTTAAATTAAATTTCGTTTTTCTTTTTGGTATTGTTGGATATTTTCTTATTGGGAATTTGAATGTTGATTTATTTCTGCAATTATTCATATTTTCTTGGTCTTGTGTCATTCTCATTGCATTAAGATGACTGGATGTTGTGAGAGGGTTAATGGTTTCCATTGTTTGTTTCGGATGCCTGATGCATTTGGTTCAATTAACGATTTTTTTTAAATTGAGTAAATGGTTTATTTTTAATGTCTGATGTGTATGTGTTGTTACCAATTGGTAATTGATCTCTTGTTGGAGCCATATTTCTTGTAGAAAACTTGAATCTTTCTCTCTCAACAATAGTATTTATACTTTTCGGCTCACCAAACGCTTTATAAGGTCCCTCGATTCGGCTCAGAAAACCAGAACTTGTACTGGGTCCCTTAGTGAAAGATTTAGGGGTTTGTTTGTGTTGTGTGGATGTTCCTGGTTGTTGTTTTGGTGTTTGTTGTGGTGTTTTATCACTTAATAAACTTGTTAATGTTGAAGCACTTGAAGCATCTAAATCTACTCTTGGATTAATAGGTTGCATATTATTCATTACTCTTGGATTTGTGGGAGATTCGTGTAGTGTTCCGTATTGTGCTCCTCTACCTCTGTAACTTAGTAACTGTCTTCTTAAATTTTGTTCTTTTGATTTTATTGATTGTCTTAGTTTGTGCATGGGTGGTGTTCTTTGGTTATTTCTGATGCTAATTGTTGATTGCGTGTTATGTGTATTGGGTTTTGAGCTTGTTGATCTGCTTGGTGTTAAGCTATTGAGTGTTGTGTTAAAAGTTGTATTTGTTCTACTTGATGTTCTGGATATATCATTCAACTGATAGAAGTCAGAGACTCTCATTAAAGGTCTTCTGGTGAAAGAAGCATTTCGCTTTCTTGGATTTGGGACTGGAAGTGTTTTTCGTGGTATTACTTTTCTGTTCTCTTAGGTGCCATTTAATTTTTCAAAAATATAAATAATGAAATCAAGTGACAAAGACAAACCCGATAAATTTTAATGAATTTGAACGTTAAAACAAAAACATATGTTAAAAATAATAATAAATCACACCGTTAAAATGTCAAAGTTTGATATCAAAATTATATTTTTTAACCGTTTCCCTCTTGTTTTTGTTTTTATTGCCATACAGGCTGTTATCAAAATTGTAAACCGCGATTCTTCTCTGAATCGCATCTATTTTAATATCCGGTCATGTGGGATTTATGACGAAATCGATTGAATTGGTGCAGATGATACGGGACGTCTTTTTAGTTATGAAAGCCGCTCCGTATTTAACATCAATTTCGGATTCGATGTTACAATCGAGCAAATTCTGAACCTGCAAAATTTAAATAATATGTTTTAATTAAATTTTAAGTTTACTTCAGAAACTTTCCATTCTGAGAGCATGAGGTCGTCTATGAGGACCCCATCGTATGGAAATTTCTGGGACCCTAACATGTCCAGCTTCTACTTCCCTGTGACATGCAGGGGATGCTCGAAGTGGGACAGAGCGAAATTGGTCTTGCTATTTCCGCTCTTCCCAAGAAATATTAACGAACGCATTTCTTTTATGCCGTTCGTATTTTCGTAATAAAACGACTTGAAGTCCGTCTTCCAGCCGGTAGTATAATCTGGTCTTGCTATACGGCCGAGTTTTTGTCTTAATGTGGCTTTACATTTGGATCTGTATCTGTAATCATGTAGTAAAAATTTGTTTTGATATTATTTATTTTTGATATTATACCTTATAAAATCAATTGGCCGCTGTTGCTTGAGCGTGCGCTCTTCACTGGTCGAACTGTTGAAGAATGTAATCCAAAAGGCTTCACTTCCCATGTGTTTGGAACGAGATCCATATTTGATTCGAATACTATTGGGGACTCTGGTGTCCTCTTTGGTCACGTAGTCGATGTATATCTGGATCTCGTCCACAAACACTTGTTTGGTCCATAGGACCTTGAACTTTTTCATTATATTATTTTGGGCCGTATTATATCGAGTTGTCAGAAGCAACTCGATATGTGGGAAGCTTTGAGGACTTAATTTCTCTTGACCAATTGCATAAGACGCAATATCTTCTATTTGCTGTTGACGGTTATCTGTATTTTATGAAGTAAGTTTAATTATTTATATAATCTTTATTGATGTTAAACACCTTAACCAGATGTTTGGTTCATCCCACAAATAATTTTTTCAATCAAAAACAATAATGGCGACTTTCCATAAAATCAAAACGAATTTTCGCGCCAAAAAAGTTTTTATTGATCAAAAATTGACTCGTTTAAACAACAAAAAAATGAAAAATACTCGATCAATTAGTTTTTCACTAAAAATATATTACACACACACACGCAAACACACCAAAAACCGGCCAATCAACAAAGGCCACGACAACACACTCAAGAAAGACACACACGCACAGGCACAACATATTCAATAATAATCTTGAAAACACACAAACACACAAAAGGCTGCATTTTCACAGAAGAAAAAAGCGATCAATAACAAAGCCGAATATATGTCTCAAATGTTTTGTTCTGATTTTAAAGAAAAATATTAATCAACAGACAACTCATATGTGAAGGTCGCATAGAAAATATAATTGTAGATTTCTTTATAGCGATTCATGTCTTCCATTGCGACAATGTCAGTCTTTGGTCATCGCTCATGATCATTCGAAATCGCTCATTGATGTTCTTAATTGAGGAATTCTCTTTGAGTGATCGCCGAATCTGTAATTAGCAATAAATCCCGATAGTCTGTTTAAATGAATTACCTGTCGCGAAATTCCTTGATGACTTCTGATTCCTTCCAGTGGCCGCTGCACTGGATGTCGTAGGAGATTGACACAGACATATCGAGGAGACTGTCAAGAGAGACTCGATTGCTGATTTAATATCTCTTTAAATACCTCTGCATTAAATTCGTCAGTGTTATTCATGATTTAAAAATACACTAAAATATTAATGTAATTTAAAAAGTATATGTATTAAAATATGTAAAAAATATTAAATTTCAACAAACCTTTTTTTATAATAATAATAATAATAATATATATATATATGTCGTTTGTTATATAATATATATTTTTATATATAGAATAATATCGTGTTAATATAAATATTTTCGTATTACAAATAAGATTTCAAAGTATTTTTTTAACGGCTATTAATTAAAAGTATTTGCCTGTTTCAAATACAACTAATTTAAACATTAAAAACTGTTTACTAATGAACTAAAATTCCTTATTTTTAAAGAAAAAAATCAAAAATTATGAATAAAAAATTAAAATGAATAATCTATATAGTGAATTGATGGACAGTATTTATTGATAAAATTATGAAATTAAATACAAACGTATAAAACAGGATTCTTTAATTAATATTTTTTAATTAAATTTTAAGTTTACTTCAGAAACTTTCCATTTTGAGAGCATGAGGTCGTATATGACGACCCCATCGTATGGGAATTTCTGGGTCCCCAACATGTCCAACTTCTGCTCCCTGTAACATGTAGGAGATGCTCGAAGTGGGACAGAGCGAAATTGGTCTTGCCAATTCTGCTTTTCCCAACAAATACTAACGAACGCATTTCTTTAATGCCGTTCGTATTTTCATAATAGAACGGCTTGAAGTTGGTCTTCCGGCCGGTAGCATAATCTGGTTTTGCTATACGGCCGAGTTTTTGTCTTAGTGTGGCTTCACACTTGGATCTGTATCTATAATCATAAAGTAAAAATTTGTTTTGATATTATTTATACATTATAAAATCAATTGACCGCAGTAGCTCGAATATAAAATATATAACAATTGGTACGTTTAAATAAACATTTTTTATATTTTTGGATTAAACTTTATAAAATTTTAAGAAATATTTTTTTAAATAAAAGGCATATGATAAATTTAAATTAATTATCTTCAGAATAAAATTTTATAAAAAGTTGTACTTAAAATTTAAAAATTAATTGTAATTATTTAAAGTTTTAAAATTATTACATTTGATGACTCTGATAAGTGGCACTGAGTATTCGTTCTTGATCGTGATTGAGTTTCATCTACGGTAGTCTCCGCAGCATCTCCAAGTATTGTCTTTTTTCGTTTCATTAACCAAGGAGATGACTAGTTTGAATCCGACGATCTTATTTTTTTCTTTTCGATTAACTCTGTTAAGATGGTTTTTGCTTCATTAAATTTGTCAGTTGGTAATATTCAAACTTTGGTGTTAACTGGTAATCCGTTTGTGATTATTTGATGAGTTGCTATTATTTGTTGTATATTTGTTCTGTTATGGCGTGACGATAGATGTGATGTGAATTAATCAACAAATTCAGTCTCTTTGAAAATTAGTCAAAACATACCGACACGATGACAACTTGATCAAGGTTTTGCCAAGCATGGAGTATAGCTGGCTCACTGAGTGGTATTTTTTAAAGAGCACGAGCTGCTCCAACAAGGCCCATAAAAATTACAGGGATTAATATCAGAGGATGCACCTGGCCATTGATCTTTTATAACAAAATCATAGATATTCCCGTGCAGAAGGTCTGGGTGCTCCTTGCAGCACCATACTGCTGGAAGAGGTAGGGTGCATTTCCAAAGGTTGCTTTGACCAACGACAGCACTGTATCACGAAGAATTACTTCAGTATAGTAATTTTGATTAATTTTGACGCTTGGATCCACAAATTTAAGATCACAAATTTCTCGTTCAGATATGGCTGAGAAAAATCAGCAAAAGAAAGAAAAAGAAAGAAAAAGCAGCACAAGAAGAACCGATTAATCTTAAAATAAAGGTTCTTTATAATTGCCAATGCGAAGAACAATGTAAATAAATTTGTAAATTTAATTTTGTAAATATAAATTTTATTTTTTCAATGGTCCAATTAACTATGATTAAAAATATTTAAGAATATTTTTAGAATATTTTACATTTTAATATAATATATTATTTTAGTTTTTATAATTATAACTATATTTAATATATAATAAATTGAATATCATTATAATTAAATATATCAAAAAACATTTAATCTTATTTCGTATAAATGTTTTATAGATATAATATTAAACAATGTTATATATTATAATTTATTATCTAATAATAAGAATTTTTAAAATTAATTAATTATAAAAAATAATAAATCATTAAACGAAAAACAAATATAAAAATAATATTTAATAATTAAAAAAATCTCAAAAAAAAACAAAATAAATCAATAATTAATTATTTTTTGATGAAACGTTTTCTCGTTTTTATTTTACTTATCGAAAAGTACTTTAGAAACGAAAAATAAAAACAAGCAGCGTGTCAGCTGACTTAATTCCCCATGCCCAATTGCATAAGGCGCAATGTCTTCTATTTGCTGTTGAAGGTTATCAGTATTTTATGAAGTAAATGTAATTATTTATATAATCTTTGTTGATGTTAAACACCTTAACCGGATATTTGGTTCATCCCACAAATAGATTTTTCAATCAAAAACAATAATGGCGACTTTCCATAAAATCAAAACGAATTTTCGCGCCAAAAAAATTATTGATCAAACATTGACTCGTTTAAACAACAAAAAATGAAAAATACTCGATCAATTAGTTTTTCACTAAAAATATAATACACACTTTCGCAAACACACCAAAAACCGGCCAATCAACAAAGGCCACGACAACGCACTCCAGAAAGACACACACACAGCTGCAATATATTCAATAATAATCTTGAAAACACACAAACACACAAAAGGCTACATTTTCACAGAAGAAAACGATCAATCACAAAGCCGAATATATGTCTCAAATGTTTTGTTCTGACTTTAAAGAAAAATATTAATCAACAGACAACTCATATGTGAAGGTCGCATAGGTCTTGTGTCATTCTCATTGCATTAAGATTTACTGAATGTTGTGAGAGGTTAATGGTTTCCATTGTTTGTTTCGGATGCCTGGTGCATTTGGTTCAATTATCGATTTTTTTAAATTGAGTAAATGGTTTATTTTTAATGTCTGATGTGTCTGTGTTACCAATGTTTTCTGAAATGTTTTGTTCTGAAGAAAAATATTAATCAACAAACAATTCTTATGTGAAGGTTTCATAGAAAATATAATTGTAGACTTCTTTATAGCGATTCACGTCTTCCATTGCGACAATGTCGGTCTTTGGTCAACAACATTGATTGTCAAGTGTTAATATATTTGAGGTTAAACTGAAAATAAAAAGGAACTCTTAATCATTTTAGATAAAAACTGACTCTTAATCATGGTGGTAGCAGCCTACATAAGGTGGTTTTTAGAGTTGAATATTTCTTTAATCGCGAAAATCTTCTCATCACTAAAAATAGCATTCTTTAGATTGAATTACGCGTGCCGAACGTTTAGGAGTTTTGCTCGTCGGAGTCTTTCTTGAGGACCACCAGCTTTTTCTTCCGGCATTCGAATGCTGACATATGTAGATCATCTTGATCACTGTGACAAATTGTGAGCACGGGTTAGTTTCCATTTGGAACAAGCTGTTGTGACGAATTTTCTCTCTAATCGCCTTGCTAACCTTCTTTCGAGTTTCTGATGCCCTAGAAGTTTTCCTAAATCAACACCGGAGATCCATAGCGAAAAAAGGTTTTGTTTGTGGGTCCACAGCGGAAAAACGTTTTGTTAGGGGGTCCACAGCGGAAAAAGGTTGGGAAGCCCTGCTATAGATAATTAGTCACTAGATAATTTACTTTATTTACTTACTTAGTGTCGAATTTGGTAATCGGTTCGTAATCCTTTTTTCGATAAGTAGAATCTTATAAACATCGGAATATTTTTGTATTTTTGAAGATCAGTTATTTTGGAATAACTAGACGAAGAGATAAATAATATTTTTTGGTGGTCAAGGACAAATAAGTGTTACCGAAATTGTCCCATGGAATTTGTTGTACAAATGCAGATTGTTCTGTTTAGTCTGTTAATAAACATTTGTCGGGTAAACTCGAAATGGAACTGGTTTAGGTGTCGATAATTTGATGGAAATTCATCGGTGAGAATGCCATGATAGACGAATTTCCAGTTCCGGCTAAACCATAAAACCCGAAGAGAATGAATAGTGATCTATTTGGATACGTCACAGACAAACAATGCGGCAAAAATCAGCGGATTCCGACTTGTTCAGAATACTTGAGACATTGAATATGAACAATAAGAATTATGCTATTTCACATTATGCTCGGGTTGTTGGCAATTATCGATTAATTCTTTGATTTCTTTTTCAAAGTTGTAATGAAAGAGAGATTGACGAGGAGTAGCTTGAACCCTTTGTATAGTGTGACTGATTGGTGAGATTGCTCATGATGTGCGCGATAACGCACTCGGTGTATATTTGGAATCGTGTGACAATGTCACCCTCAGTATTGTCGGTTATTGTGTTTGATTGAGTTGGTGTTTTTTGTGAAGTGTATGCGTACGTCTTCGCCAAATGCTGTGTAGGGATAAGTTCGTTTACTGTAGCGCGTGTTTATTACCATGCATATGMAATGATTGTTGTGTATGGAAGTGACGCAGCACCCGCAATTTGAAAAATTTCATAATCGTTTACCCAAGTGGATTTACTCTATCATACTTTTGACACCATTGAGTAATAGATTAAAAAAATATTACATAATATCTACGTTATCCTTAAAATATACATAAATAATAGTAATTAGAATTTTCGACTGGTGTAAGAAAGACAAGTAAAACACTATACTCATATCATATTAAATGTCATCTGAAATTTTGAGTGCCATCGTATTTTGTTAATTGTGGTTCGTGATACTGTTTATTTATTAGAGTTTATTTATTACTGTTTAATTATTAGACCGATAGTCTCGTGTGGTCTATTAATTAGTCTAATAATAGTCTAATAATTAATTATTAAATAATTCTCCAATTCCGTGTAATCGATTTACAAGTGATTGAAACAGAATAACACTTGAGGCCTCGTTAATAAGATCCACACATCCGGTAATTATTATTCCAATTTCGCACTAAAGTTCTCTGTGAAACATTTTCAACCACAGTCTCTATGACATGATTGATTGCACTATTACAAAATATTATTAATTAATTAATATTTATTTAAATATTCAATTAAATACTTAAAATTTTTAATTATTTATTATTATTATATAATCATTGATTTAATTTTATTTAATTAAATATTTATTATGATTCTTAATTAATAATTGATTGTTTATTTAATCATGTATTATTAAATCCCAAATACATCAATCATCTCTGCCAGTCCGCATTGTCTCGAGTGTGTCCTCGAGCCACCCGCCTGCTCTGGCAGCCCATATTCCAGGTCAAATTACCATTTACAATTATTACTTCTATATTATGTCATATCTATTTATTAATTACTAAATATTTTTTTAATTTTTATCTATTTAATATTTAATTATTTATTTATTTAATTTATTATTTTATTAAATATTTATTATTTACTTATTTGCTATAATTCATCAATTAATGTTTATTTATATTTATTTATTTCTCATAGTAAAATTTTTATTTATTAATTAAATAAACATTTAATTATTAAGATTTTTAAATTAAAAAATGGGCACCATGTCGTACTACCATTTCATGCCATTTATAACAATTTGAAAATCACGAATTTGAAAAATATATAGTTGAAAATCACGAATTTGAAAAATATATAGTTGAAAATCATAAATTTGAAAAATATCAAGTTGAAAATCAACAATTTGAAAATCATCAATTTGAAAAATATCAAATTAATAAATATCAATTTGAAAAAAATGTCAAGTTGAAAATATTAAGTGGATGGAATATTGAGTTGGATAACATTGAGTCTGTTAATATCGCGAATTGAAAAAATAGATAATGTGAAAATGAGGAAAATGTGGAAATATGGGAATGTGGTCATTAAATTTATATTTTAAAAACGAGAAAAATCGTCGAGAAATTCAGAAAAATAATGATATGACAAATTTTTAATTCAAAGTACAATATTTCATATCAAATTCGCACCGAATAATAACTTACAACGATCGATTTAAACAAATTCCGAATTTAATAAATTTCATCAAAATTTTATTTAATTCAGCCAGACAAACAAATTAAATTCGAATCACATTTAATCTTTTTATCTTTTTTTATTTAATTTATTTTTATTATAACATGATTTGCAAATAAGACATTATCAAATCAATAACACACAAAGAAAGAACAAAATTAGGAAAGTTTTCCTTTTATACAATTTGTTACGGTCCAAAGTAGCAAATTTCTTATGACCAAATGAGAAAAAAACACACAAGATACATATATTCAAAAAAAAACCTACAGGAGCAATCATCTTCTGATGTGACACCGAGATCCTTTTGGTGCCCCTTCCTAGCACCCGGAGAGGAGTTGGCGACCCTAACNGGACATAATTAATTAGTAAACCCGACAAAAATAAATAAATCACCTCGTGAGCAACCCGGTGGACCTTCAGGGCCAGCCGACCCTTCAGCGGAAGGTCTTGACATGGCCAGGAGATTGAGCTCGGTCGCGAGTCGTTGCGGTCTTCCCCAGCGGAGATATACCCCTGTAAAAGAACATAAAATATTAATTGAAGTACAAAGACTAATTAAAATTTACCCATTGAGTCAGCTGAGTTCTAAAATTAGAATCGCGGCCTCAGGTGACCGCACACTGACAGTGTTGATGCAACCGGCACACGGACATCAAAATCTATAATAAAAACGAAAACATAAAAATTTTTCGAAAATTCAAACGACCTACATATTTGGCCATCCAATCGGGAATCCGGAAGAATCAGGCCATCTCGACCATTGGTGGAACCTGGAACCGGTGTGTCGTCCTGCAAGTATAAAAAGAATAGTCAAAAACATAAAAGTCACAACTCAAATAACACAAAAATAAAAACGAAAACAAAACGACGATAACACGAACGACAAGACATTACAAAACTAAGTAAACAATCAACTGGTTAAACGATCGAAAGATATTCCCCGGGAAACCAATTACAACAACCGAGAAATTGAAATGTAATTTTGTTTTTTTTATTATTCAAATACACGTATATATCGAATCGATTTTAATTTATAATAGTTTATATTTAATTTTATGATAATAAATAGGCAAACGAATTGATTTTAGTGCGAAAGAAATTAACTTTTAGAGAGTGTAGTTAACGACCGTCGTCCCGCCGTTGTCCCCTCGATGCCTCTAGCGTCTCCATCGATAAATGCGTCGCCAGTGAGCGACGGGGAGCCGCTATTCCCCATAATTAT
>MQRK01253835.1:9803-20121 GCA_001938485.1 Girardia tigrina
ATGCGCCTATTTTTCAAGCATATACGGCGAATAATTCTTTCAGAACGTTTTGGTAATTTTGAAGGTCGTCCACTAGGTTTTTTATCTTCATATGTACCTAATGTCTTGAACTTATGTACAATTTTTTGAATGCCCCGCTTTGAAACAATAATACCATGTCCAACATTCATAATTTCTTGTATCCGACCCGTTGAATGACCCTCGTTCATTAATTCTACAATAATAATCCTAAACCTTATATCTATATTTCGAGTTGTCATTGAATCTAAAAGATTGACAGTTAATTAATTCATCTTAAAAAAAGATGGTCTTGGTATTTCAATTTTAAATTTACTAAAATTATTTAAATTAAAGCATTTAAATAAATTAAAAAATTTAATAAATAGCTTAAATCAAAATTTCAATGAGTGCGAACAGACTTTTGGAACGCACTGTATATTATTATTTAAATATTAATCATTTATTCTCTCAACTGCACAAAGTGTCCTCCTTCCATCTTGAAATAATTTGTAATTCTATTCTGAACACTGGCGCTAAGTAAGACACAAATTCATATCTCTTTCTATATCAGATAACGCATCAGAAATGTAATGTTTCAGTTTATTTACTGTGATGGAATTTCTATAATAACATCTTGTTCTTGAATATATAAAAAAATAAAATAAATTGGTGTCAAGTCACCTAAGCGCTGTAGTCTTTCAATACTACCTCGCCTTCCAAACCAATGATGTGGAAAAGTTTTATGAAGATACTCCATATGGCTGGAAGTATGATTAATCAAAGTTAGTTTTGGTTCTGAGTTGTAGTACTACCAAGTCACGAAGCAGTTCCAAATAATTGTCTCCAGTAACAATTACATTAAAAGATATAGGCCGGTAACGCCTTCACTGAACAATGCGTACCACGTTGTAATATCAGACTGGTTTTATTTGGACTTAATAATCAAATGTGTATTTTCATCACTTTAGTGCTCACAGTTATATCTGCTCACATTCTTCGACAACTTGAAACAAGCCTCATCGGACAAAATTATTTTATCTCGAATTTCTGGATTCTCATTAATAAAATTCTGACAAATCGTTTCGCAGAATTGTTGACAGTGATCGGAATCGTCTTCTAAAAGACAATTTGATATAAATAAAGACAATAAAAGACTATGTTTAAAAGACAATGTAGTCTTAAATGAAGGTAGAAGAGTATGAAGGGCTTCTTGCTAAACTGTGCGCACATGCTCGGCATTTCCAAACTTCCAATATTATATTAGAATCGAGTTTCTGTGCTCTGTTTTGTCATTGTTCAACATTGTTCGGGGTCCTGTAAATAAAAAACAAATTTATAAAATGTATAAGGTTTTCAAACATTAGTAAGTAAATTTTTTCTTAGACAATTAAATAAATAGCTAAGATTAAGACAGTGTCAACCAAGATAAGTGTCACGAAAGACTAAAAAAAGCTAGATTTACATTTGTCATTTCAGCTCATGAGGAGAACCTACGGCAGGCATTCGTATTCTAAACTTTGAGTATGTGTTTGCACATGTCTCTGAGCACCGTGGTCGACAAGAAGGAATTTAACAATCGAGTTTAGCACGGATTTTTCTATTGTGATGCCAGATTGATAAAAAATACCTTCTCGTTTGTGTTTGTGTTGAATTAATATTTCATATAAATTTTGTGCTCTAAATTTTGATTTGTTTGTTTTGTCTTTTCAAGTAAAAATAAATTTGTCCCAAGTGCAAAGATTAACATTGGGGGATTAGTTCTTTCGTAAAATTGGTATTACACAACTACCATTAACAGAGAATTAAAAATGTATTCAAGTTGTAAAATGATCTTTGAGTAAAGCTTCATTTAATGAACTGCAAGATTGATAGTTTAAATATTTTAAAACTTCGAATTATTTATTCTCTTTTAAAATTTAAATAACTTACTTTAAAATTAAATTAATATATCATAAATAATATATCTAAAATATTTTAGAATAATTGAAATTATTTTTGGAATTAATATTATAAATTATTTTGAAATCGAATTGTAAATAAATTATAATTTAAATTTGTTTAAATAATAAGACATATAAAAATAGAATTAAAATTACCAATCAACAACGATGTTACGAATTGATCGAATATTTGTATATATTTGATTTTTTTGTTGTTAAAAGTATAGTAGAAAAAATCTTTATATATATATTTATAAAATTATTTTGATAATTGTAATTAAAAAGGAAAAAAATCCAGTTTAATTGTAATATTTTATTTTGAGATTGAAAAATGATATTTTTGATAATTTTAAAACTAAAGAAATGACCTTGAGTTTTTTGTTGTGTTGAATTGACTACCTGTAAATACGACAGAGTTTTGATTGTTGATGAAAATAAATTCGATACGTGACGTTATCGTTTTCAGTTGATTAAAAAAATGAATTTCTTTTCTGGATACTGAATTGTGCTAATCGCGATGTTAAAAAAACCACAAATATTAAAATTATAAAAACATTGAATGATACGATTTTCGATGCGCTGAGTCTTCTCGTCGATATTATCTGTTCCGTGTCGAGACATCGCTGCTGGAGAATGCAGAATCGAAATTTTGTGAATATAAACCGAATACCGAGAGCCAGTTGGTCGATTTGCGATGGCATCCAAATGAAAAAGAGTCGTTTTTGATGGTTTTGAGCGATACGGTTTCACAGTGTTGTGTGAAAGATAACAAAATCGGTATTGTGAATCGGAGATCGAGTGCGTTTTGTGTATAATGGAGTCCGAAGGCATCTCTATGGGGCCAGATGCTCACTTCTTTCGGACAATTCGGAAACAAACGATGACTAGCTACAAAAGTTTTCCTGGAGAATTGTCCTAGTGGCGATTCAAGTTGTGATACAAATAAATGTATTAAAAATCCAATTAGTGTTCTTAATACAAATAATTGGTTATTTTTGTAATTTATTAATCTAAATTATAGCCGCTCTTTGGCATAAAAAATATTATCCTTAAAATCTTAACATACATACACAGGGTATCCAAAAATTAATGAAACTCTTTTCTAATTCAAATTACATCGCAACTCTTTAGTGGATTTCATTTTTGTAAAAAAGGCTTTATATTAATAAAAAGTTATGAAACAATGAATGAAAAAGAGAAAAAGAAATTTCTTATTTCTCCGGCAACGCTATGTATAGAAAAAAATGTATGGATTTGAATTTTAAATCACGCGATGAATCTTGAGACACTTTCAAACTCATCATCAAGTCAATTTTCATCGTTATTGTGTATGTATCTCGAAATATAAATAAATTTAAAATAATTTACTAAAACAATTTTCAATGTTGATTTATTTATTTAATTTAAAAATTAAGTAAAAGAACAATAATTATTATTATCTCATTAAACAATCATTTAAAGTAATTCCTTGTCATTTGAAAAAACGATATGTTTTCTCTATCGTTCCGTACCATATAAAGTAACGGCGACATTTGATAATAATTACAATCGACTGCAAAAAATAATCAATCTCTGTGACGACACCTTTCACTTCCAATGTGATCTACTCAATGTTAACATTCCTAAAACAGTCTGGAATTACATCCAAGAAAACCAACCGAAATGACAGATGTAACTTTATTTTGATAAAACTGTATGTTTTCTCAACTATATCAGGTTAAAAGCTTATGAAACTGTTAAGACACATGTGGTCTTTACTAAATGATCGATTTTAGTAAATTATTCTTCTGGTTGGACGTGTTGTTAGTTACGAAATTTCGGTAGACATAATCTATATTATAAAGGCTAAAAAACTAATTCTTACTGTTAAAATCAGTAGGTTGTTCTCCAGTTTCTTTCTTTACATCTACATCATCATTTAAAAATTTTATATGTCAAAGAAAATCCCTTGAAAAAAAAGAGGAATACAGTATTGAAGATTTTCGTGAAAACCAAGGATGAAATAAGAGTTAATTTACGGAAAATTTTAGAAATATAAAAAGTTATTTATTTATCTTATAATTTGTTTACATATCTTTGATAAACTATTAAAACTTAAACCAAAAATAAAACACATTTAAAATATCATTACATTATTTCATTGAAAAATAAAAAATCAGTTGTATTTCGACAAAAATAATGGTTATTAAATAACTATTAAATGAAAAAAATTCTTTTTTTAAAAAACAATGCTTTAAGCAAATAAAAGTCCCTCAAAAATCAATTAACAAATTCGCCATTTTCTACAATTTAATCGATTCGGAGTCGATATTTCAGGTTTATAACTCAAACTAGTTGTCTGATTGAGCCGTTTGGGGGGGACAAATCAACCCCGGTTAATGCGAGCATTTTTTATAGGTGTTTTGGTGTAGTACAACTGTGAGATCGCGGTGGAATCTCAAACTATTAAGCCTGAATCGAAAATTTTTGACTGAATAATTCAATACCAATTGCTTATTTGAACAGCCTCATTTTTGGAGCATCTTTTCCACACCTTGAACTACCAAAAAGTTGTTTTAACACAAGAAAATTATGGAAAAGAGTAAAATACTCTGAATCCAGAAAGTCAATAATTTTGTTTTCAAAATTCCTCATGACAAAGATTTAACCAAATAAACTATAATTAATAAGGAATCGAAAAATACTTTTTACGATAAAATATCAGAAATTTATAAAGTGATGACAAATATGAAAAAAATGCAAATTTGAATTTATTATTTAATTTATAAATAATGGAAAAATATGACTCAATCACAATTTTTTTTGAAAAAAAAGGATTAATTAATTATTCAGGTAGTAAATTGTTTATTTGATTAATGTATAGTTATTGGAATTACACATTTGCACAAAATTTCAGCTCAATCGGACCATGGAAAGTGGTTGAAAAATCACTTAACAAATTCGTGGAATATTTTATTTTTTTATTTAGAGACATAAAATAGAGCAATCTTAATATTAAATATCTCTAAATAAAATAAAAGAAATTATTATTTAAAAATAAACTATTAAGCAAAAAATTAAACTTTAATATTATTTTTCTTCGAATAGTTTTATTATATATTATAAAAATTATGTAAATTGTTAAAATAAAAGACAATAAAAGATAAGTACAGCTCAAATATAACTGCTGAAGATAATCAAAGATTGTGATCAAAACATGTCCAAAGTTGATTTTTTATAAAATGCTTTAACCAATATCTATTGTAAAATTTCAAAAAAGTTTAGAATAGAATAAATTAATTAAAAATTTAATTCCGATAAAAATTCATCAATGATATGGATGATATGGCTGCTTCATATAAAAGCAAAAAACGTAATCTAAATGTCGCCGGATACTCCTTCCTTTCCATCACTTATCACAAAACTACACATAAGCCTTATAGATCTTTCCTTTAAAATCTGTTACCATTTTCTTTTTTGTCCACATTTCCATCTTCGGTATATTAAAAGAAGAAACTTGATGAAACTGGATGATTGTCACAAAATCTCGTGCTGTGATTGTCTTATCTTTACGATTTAATAATCTTTTTTTCTATTTTAAGATTTTTACATCATTTGCACTTCTAAAAGCCAACGGTGGTCGTATGTGAAACTGACTGATCTGTCTCCTGTTCAAATAATTTTATCTTTAAACAAGAATATCTTTTCACATACCAAATATAATTTCTTAATAAACATCGAAATTTTTCTCATTAATTTTTCTGAAAGAATAAATTATTCATTTCAAATAATTGTTTATTTCAATTTCAGATAAGATCAAATTTTATTTATTTCAACGGAGAATTTTAAATGAATGTTTACATTAATTAAAACAAAAAACGTTGGTCTTTTGATCTATTTTAAATATAAGTAATACACGCTATTTAAAGGACGTTGGAAGCTCATTCTTTTCAATCACAATTTTCTTGTTATGTCATCAGTTTTAATAACGATTTTTATAATATGATACCAGAAAAGTTATTATACACCATAGAAAAAGGATATTTTGTTGCAAATACACTAAATACACTTGCATAATATTAAAATGCTAATTTCCAATAATTAAAGATTTGTTTATAGATTTTATATTTTATAAATTTATTATTAGTCGGTAAAAAACAAAATAGAATATGGAAATTGACAAGAAGGAACTTCGCATTTCGATTCGGTACTTTTGGAAACGTAACTTATCAACTAGAGATGCTGCAAAAGAGATATATGAAGCTGAAAGTCAGGGAAAAGTCAATCATACTAAAATTGCAAGGTAGTACAAACGATTTACATATAGTCACATGAGCCTAAAACATCAGTCCCGTATCGGTAGACCAACAACAGTGTATGCCACAGATTTGCAAGCCACTTTGCATACCGAAACTTTGTGTATCAGTCGTCAACTGACAAAAGAAATGTTTTTTAAGTCATAGAAAACAATATCCCAAAATTACTTGTACCAATTGGATTTTGTGCACAAGAAGCCAAGACAAGATCCACATGAGTTGACTTCAATACTAGCCGCCAACAGACTAGAAATTTTCCGTGAATTTCTCAATAATCCTTTCGGCGATCGTTTTAGGAAAAGAATTGTTACATAAGATAAGAAGAGGGTGTAACTTAACAACCACAATCATGACAGGCTTTGGGTTCAGAAAGATCAATTAAAGCCGTCAGTTACGAAGGGTAATCGATTCGCCAAGAAGATCGAGATTTACGTCTGATGGAATATTGAAGGAATTGTACATTTCGAAGGGTTCCGAATGGTCGCGCCCTCACCTCTAAACTGTATTGCAAACAACTGGAATGTATTTATAAGAAGTGTAAGTCTAAGTATCCGGCTCTAGTTACCGAAAGTGCGTATTGATGCTGTTTGCTGAAGAATTGTCAGATCCTCCAATGTTTAATGGTCTGTTATGCGTCTGTAAGTAATTTGGAGGGTTGGATTAAGGATTCAGAATTGATGGGATATGGAGACCGAACCGTTTCTGCAATATTAATATATTGCATTAACATTAATTTTCTTTTCGGATTTAATTGTACATATGGTTTGATTTTTATTCCTGGATTCTGTTTACAATCGTATTTTTGGTTTCTTGTAAAGTTTTTTTGTGAATATAATTTTAAAAGCATAATATTTTAAATAGATATTTAATGTTTACATATAAAAAGAATTTTAAAAAAGTAGTTAAAAATAAGCATTTTAACTTTTAAATGAATTTCCTCAACAAATTTGAGACTGTCTGCTGCGTAGTAGCATTGTATCCAAATACACTACTGATGTTTCGCATGGTTTTTGATGCTGAGCTTCCTCGTAGGAACTCGTACTTCATAATAATTCGAATTTCTGCCTTTTCCATTTTTTTACAATACTGATTATTAAAACGAGTTATTAATAATTTTAATTAATTTTTATTGATATGTTCAATAGCCTAGATATGTGGCAATCAAACAAAAAATGATCAAAAATGTTATGTCGTTGTCAAATTATAACTATTTGAATTTATTGTAATCATGCTTACAAATTTCAAACTTGTCAACTTAATATAAACATTTTCCATTCTTCTTAATTTATTGTAAAAGCCGATCATTTAATAAATTTTGTGTGATTAATAAGAATCATTTTCTTGGTTTCTTTTGATTAAAATTATGTTTGTTTGTATATGATGGGGAACATTTCCTAATTTTCTAAAATTAAATATTTTTCTATTTTTGTACATATTCTCTTGAAAAAAAAATTTATAAAAATGATTTACTTTATTATACTTTCAATCTTGAGTTGTGACGAATGTGGTTTTGTTGGTTAAAGAAAACTTGACTCCTCTAATTTTACATATTAAATACCCGTTATAATAATGTTAGAGGAAACACTTACTCGTATCGCAATTCAAAACCGAAAAGAATAATTTAGTATTACTAACATGAGTATTGAAAATAAAAAATATATTAACACTTGTTAGATTTAGGTAGAGTTCTTTCGCCTTTCTATTGAGGGGATTTATTTCTTGTAGTCAGATCTTTTTAAAATAATATAGGTTATGTTCCTTTTTTAAAGGAAAAAGATTCTTTTTATTTTTTGTGGAATAATATTCCTTTTCTTCTTCTTCGACAGAATACGAATTATTTTATTTATTTTTTTGACGGAATACGGGTTATTTTCTTTATTTTTATTAGTGCACAAAAACAAGGCAAAATTATACTAGTCTTAATTTGACTAATACAAGCTATAATTTATATAAATTTATCGATTATTTACTTTATATAAATTAATATCTTTTAATATGTAAATAAAAAAAATATAAAAATTCCACTAAATATATATATATATATATATAGATTATCTTTTTCTTAAAGCATTTTTTAAAAAAATCAACGTCGAGCATGTTTTGATCACAATCTTTGATCATCTTCAGCAATTTTATTTGTGTTGTAATTTCATTTTGTTTTATTATTATTTGTTTTTTGCTTAAATAATTTACATTAATAATTTATGTAATTTTATATTTAATTTGCATAATATAAGTGGTAAAAAAATTTTAAAAAATAGTTTTGAAGTTCAATTTTATTGATTAATATTTTATTTAAGGTATTTATTTTATTTTGAGGTATTTAATATTGAAACTGCTTCACTTTCTCAATTTTAGATGTTGATCAATGGGTTATAGTGTCTTATTAGCAATGGTTCACAATACAGCCTATCATAATGTGAATAAAAATTCTTCTGAATAATAGAAAATTCATCTTTTGAAATTAATGAAGATCTGTCATTGCAACATTTGCAGTTATTAAGAACCTTAATCGATCTATTCGACTGCAAGTGTTCACTAGTTCCGCGTTTTGAGATGACGATTTGTCTCTCCAATGTACGAGTTATTAAACACATGGCAATTAACTTGATACACAAGATTAGCTTTAAATAAATTGTCAATTTTGGATTTCCCTGTAAGGTAATTTTTTACTTTGAATGTTCCTGAAACTATCTTAACATTATCGATATTTTTACAAATGTTATTCTTAAATCTTATGCAGCCTTCTGAATAAGGATTTTTTATAATTTTAACACGTATCCTTTCATTTTCCTTCTTGGTTTTGTTAATATGAGAAATATTTTAAACTGGTTATGTTGAATTTCATATGTTGAGTTTAGTATTTTGAAATGTGTTTCTCCCACCCAGATGGAAAATTGATATTTTGGATGTTCGCGATGAATAGTTACAACATTTTAAATTACAACATAAGATGTTAAAAAAACTTTTTTAAATATTAAATCGTTTAAAATTTGATCATAAACAGTTTTTTATAAAGCAAATAATTTTTAACTTATTTTTAAATTGAAGAAATCAATGTTTTTCTTTAAATAAAATCATTTTTATAATTAAATTAATTTTATATAAAATTATAAACGCAATTATAAAAGTAGAATTTTTAAAATAAAATCTGAAAATCATTTCAAATGAAAATTTGTTAGAATAATTGTTTATTAACAAGACATTAACAAAAGTTTATCAATTTAGCAAAATGTAGATGTCTAGCATCACTTTAGTATCTTTTGTATTTGTTCATTCTGGTACATATTATTATGTAAATGTTTCCTAAGAATGTCAAGACAGTCGCATGCACTGGTAAAGGTTTAGCAAAGATTCAATATTCTATGAATTAAACTTTTGATCATACTATTTTTATATCTTTCTTCATAGTAACTTTTTGATGTTGTATAATAATTGTGTCTATTACCTTTCTGTACCAATCTGTTTCATATTTACCATTCATTCTTTTAACAAGAACCTCCAAAATGGAAGAATATTATTAACCTTCAATTCTGTAATAAAGTTTAATGAATAAAATTCATGAAGTTGAGAAATATGTATATAAATGTATTAGTATAACACTAATACAAATGTATAATTTAAAGAATATAATAAAAAAGTTTATTTACAAAAATATAATATTTAAGTAATTTTTAACTTATTAAAAATGAATTAATTGTAAAATAATCATCAGATTTTGTTGTTTCCTTCTTGAATTTTACTCTTCGTGTTTCTTTAGGGAATCTGAAGGTGATTGTCGTTTAAAAATTTATAGCTCTTAAGTTATAAATTAAGTTTAAGTTATCATTCTATAAATTGAACATAAACCGTTTTCAAGTTAAAGAGCGAAAATGTAAATCCTTATCATGTATTTCAATGCTGTTCAATTTCTGGAGCGACCCATGTAATAAACAACGTGGTATACATTTTCTGAAATATTGACTGTGTGAGAAGTGGTTGCAACGTCTATATCCGAATTCATTTTTTTAAACACCAAAATTTATTACTATAACAATTCACATTTCTAAAACAAATTTTCCTGTTAATTTAATTTAATTATCT